>CM036547.1:27714280-27924280 GCA_020745685.1 Tautogolabrus adspersus | reverse complement strand
TCTGAAGATGGTACAGAGGGAGGATCACTTTGTCCCCGTCTTTACGCCTCTGCAACAAATTGTAGGCGAAACGTCACAGGGACGTATCGCAGCTTGAAACAGCACTCTGAAGAGGTCTACTGTCTGCAGCTGCATCATGTCAGAACCGACAGATTGTGGGTGTAAAATGTTAAAAGTTAAAAACACTGTCCTGAGAATCCCTGACAGCTTTAATCTGTGACTGTCAGATAACGAGAGGAGTCAGAGGAAGCGGTCTAATCTGTCTCATACAGCGATGCCATGCTGAGGAGCAGCTGTTCTAATCACACAAACACACCCCTCACTGACAGAAGAAGAAGTCCAAAAACTTGATTCCCTTTTTTTTTTTACAACGTCTCTCGAGGGACACGGCAACTGCTCTGTGCGTTGGTGTGTGTCGAGCTTGGACGGCTTCCAGAGAGCGAGGGGTCATTCCTCGAATTCCAAGTCAATCTGAGCGTCTTCCCCTCCTCTCCTAATCCTCCCTGAACATGTACGCATTCATACCTCACTTTTTTCCGTTCCTCTTCCATCCCTCTGTCAGGGGCATGTCCAAAAACGGTCTCATGAAACTTTTCCTGTGATGCCAACGTTTGAACAGATGTGAAAATGAATGGTTACCTGCTTATGTGACGCTGTAGCTCTAATGTTTCCAGACATTAGACACTCCTGTGGTTACATCTTTGTTAATGTAAGGAGTACTTTTTTAAATTGCTGCATGAAGGAGCACCTCTCCAGAGGAGGAAATGAACATCTGTTGGTACCTCGAGGTTGTCTACACTGAGCGAACGTCTCACTCGCTCTGCAGGGGATCGGGAATGTCCGTCTACTCTTCTCACAAAATTCCACGACAGTGAGGAAAGACTTTCAGCACGGCTCTTAGATTTCAGCGAGAACACTTTCGCACAGTTTCATGTTTCGCCGTTTAAAACCAGCCGTCTCTTTAAATGTGTCTTGGTGAATTATAAGTGCTGAAAGTGATACTGCGTCTATCAAAGCAGAGGGTTTGGACTTCCACGGGGCGCGCTGATTTATGCTCCGAGAAAGTGTGAAGGCAGACGTGTTTATAGCTGTTCCAAGTGTCCGTTCAAAGACTGAGGGAAAATCCTGCAGCCAAACTAAAGAGCACAAAGTGATGAATGGTGTAAATGAGCTTAGAAGGATTTTAAAGTGCTAACTGACACTTGTTGAGTACTTACATTACCTCAAATATTTCCATCAGTTATCAAAACCAGAGAAATCCTTCATTTTACAATCGTAACGGGACGCGTCTTGTCGAGGCGGCCACCATGACAGATACAACATGTTTATCGTTGCCAAGAAAACACAACGTCAAACGCTGCTGCATAAGGAAGCGGGAGCTGCTCCTGAAAGCTGCCGTTCTGTCGCTGTAAGTGCTGCTGTGATAAAAACGTCATGTTAATTATACTCGGATACATTAGCTCATTAATATTTACAGTGTATGGATGCAGCCCACCTTGATGCATCCTGATATAGAATGGAAATCGAATCATTCGCAGGATAATCAGAAGATGCACAGCTATAGTATCTGTGTTTGTTATCTTTAACTAGTGACCTACAGTCCTGAATGAGAAAGGCCTGACAGGGCGAGAGATAATCCTGGTCTAAAGGTGGCTTTAGTTAGCCTCAGGCCGAGGGTGGAGATATCTCCCATTTAAAGCTGCAAATGTCACATTTAGCTCAAGGCTAGCTGACCTGTAATCCTCCTGCAAGTTTCTTTGTATCCATCGACTGCTGAGACTTTAGATAAGAGTGAAATAAACTCTGCAGCTTATTGCCACAGTCATCTGAAAACAGAGAGAGAGAAGGAGCGACATCAACCTGCACATTATCTACAGGCCTGTAAATAAAAAGGAAGAGGAACCCAAACCAATGCTCTTAAAGGAAACCTAATAACAGGCTGCATGTTCTCCATATTCAAACCACACAGCTGGCTTTTCACTGCCCAGAGGCTACAGATGTTCAGACAACCTGCATCTTCACACCTTTAACACCCATACATCCAAACAGATCACCGGCCCCGACACGCTCAGCCAGTGATCTCAGAGTTTCTACAAATAGCCCAGAAATGTAAAGATTACAGACTGTCTGTCTTTATCGCTCCATCTTCACGCTGGTGTGCACAGAGTTAAAGGTTCGGCATGTATACGCTCTCTGACAAGTCAGGGCAGGAAATAAGTAAGCCGGGTTAAAGCTCGGGGATGTGCTGCGTTCCAGGGATTGTCACAAAGTCGGAAATACTGACTTACTCCTGGAAAAACGGAGGGATACGACCCTGTTAGATACACTGATTTCTTGGAAAGGTGTTGTCAGGATTTCCTCACAGACACGCCATGTATCTCATTCTGGTTTATAATGCATAAATATGTTTAAAAAATCTCATGAGCAATCGTGTTTTTACACAGCTAACGTGATATGTGATGACAGGAAATGTTCGACTCCAGACTCTTCGACTCTTTAAGACTCTTGAAGGATCAGAGCACCAGCGAAGAGAAACAAAAAAAAGAAAGGTGACAGTGAGAAGGAGAAGAGGCCGAGAGCCGAGAGGGGAAGACGATGAGACGAGCGGCCGAGATAGCGAGGAAATAAGAGCAGACTTGAAGAAGATAGAAGGAGGAGGAAAGATAAAACGCCGTCATGGAAACACTGACTGAGGCTTCTTCTCAGAGAATCCTTATCTGAAGGGACAGAAGAAAGGGGGGCGGGGGGGTTTGAGAGGAGGGGAGGGAGAAGTGGAGAGAAGGGAGTTGTGAGCTACTGTCTCTGAGACGATTAGTTTGATGCATTTTGTGTCCGTCAGTTCAAATTACTTTTTCTTGTCAATCTTTTTAGATTTAGATTTTGAGTAGGGCTGTCAGAATTAATGAGTTAATCCTGATGCGATTTAGGTCCCAAATTAACGCATACATTTTTTTTTACTCACATTAATCGGGGGCCATTTTGTTCCTTTAGGTGCACTGTAAGCCACAGCAGCGTCTCCCTGTAGTCACAGTGATGTGAATATCGACCCACGCTGCACTTCTGAAGGGCTTATTTCACTTCAAAAAAAACTCCCAGACGGCTGAGGTGACAAGCCAAACTTTCAATCTACTGGGGCTCTTTATTTATTGAGATCCAATTTCACACACGTTTGCACAAGTTCTTACACTTGAAAGTTTCAGATAAGCCAACAAATATTCCACCATGGAAGCACATGACTGAGGAAGAGGACTTACATCTTGATTTGAACTGAATGCAAAAATGTTTTTATCATTTAATTTGTTGCCAAACTTTACATGAAAGTGCTTCGAAAACACAACCTGCTGAATTTAACTGTTTCAAATGAGGCTGAATCAAGCGTGTGTGTGTGTGTGTGTGTGTGTGTGTGTGTGTGTGTGTGTGTGTGTGTCTTCTCCTTCTATCTTGGTGTGTCTCCTTGTCTCCGTGAGACCTTGACAGTGAGGACAGTTTTGAAAAGCGATGACAGTTTGTCCGGTCATGCCTCAGAGTCAAATTCCTTCAAGTCTGAACACACAAGGTCAATAAAAGCTGATTAAGAGTCTTTGAGAAGAACTTCTTTAAACTCAGAATCAGACTCTCTCAACCTTTTCTCTCAACTTATTCCTGTTCTCATTTTTACAACCTCTCTCTCTTTTCTGTCCCGTATTCTTTCTTTTTTGACCAAAGCTGCGTTCACATTAGACACATGAGACAGTTTGTTTATTCAACCAACTGCATCTTAAGTTTGGATTTAGTCATTTCGAGTGCAGGCATGTAGAGCCGTGTGTTGACGTAACGTAGTCCAAATAGAACAACACATGACCTTAAAATGTACGCATGTGTGTTTGGAAATCTATGCAACCTAAAACATTTGACAACACTTACCATGAGCACGTAAGCGTGGTTCACACGTAATTACTCTAATATAAAAACATTAGGGCTGTCACATGATTAAGGTATTTAAACCTGATTAATCACACATTTAATACAATTATTTAGCATTTAAAAAATAAAAAAATTGAGGCTTTATTTTGAAATGTTGTACTGTCTAAAGCTGAGAGTACTTTACTTGCTGTTTGAATTTCAACCGTGCTTTTATTTTGAAATAAAGTAAAGCCCCTCCTGTAGATGGAAGGTTAGGACATGGAGTTAAGCAGAGAAACAGGAAGTGGTTAGGGATCCCAAACTGAGGTCAAACAGCTCAAAGGAACGGTAACAAAGGTCAATGTGTGATGTCATCAGGTGGATATGACTTTGGACTCGTCAGCTGAGCTGTCTGAGAGTTTGTTAAAGTGAAATGAGACATTCAAAGATGCAGCAGAGTCCTTCTTTTACATCACTGAGACTACAGGGAGACACTGATGACCACTATCTACAGGGAGACACTGAGGACGACTATCTACGGGGAGCCTGAAGGGACAAAATAACATGAAATGATTTAGGATTACAAAGTTTGTGCTGACAGCCTTAAAAAAACATTTTATTATTGCAAGAATATAACATATCATGGTTGTCATGATATCAGATTTTCACACTTTAATACGATTCCAGTCAGACTCAAACACTATCAACTCCTGTTCAGTTACCACGGCAACAAAAAAATCCTAAGACGCCCAATATTTGGTAATTTCTTGCTTTGATTAACGAAAAGCCAAAGGTAAACTCCTGCACACGTCATATACTTAACGAGGGGAAATACATAAATGAAGAGTCAAGACAAATATCGCTTGATTTAACCCCAAAGAGAAAGTGAGCCACACTTGTTCCCAGGGTTTTTAAATATCTGTCAGAGTGATAAGATAACGCTGACAAATTTCAGATGTTTCCTCACTCCCTCGGACATGTTGCAGCCTGACGGACTGAAAATGTCACCTGGGAAAAAGAAGCTGAAAGTGTTTCAAATGTGTCCAAACTCAGAGCGGAGAGGAGGAGGGGAACTCTGGGAGAGGAATGATAAAAACTGATTCAGAGAGGGAGGACAGAAGCAGACTGAAGGGAGGCTTCCTCTCCTGTGACCTTGACTTTTCTCCACGTTCCCTGACTCACTCCTCCTCCTTTATGTGCTCCCTCTTTCTCTTATTGAAACAGACAGCTGGGGCACATGCAATAATTAGTGCAGAACAAGACGAGGAGGAGGAGGAGTGATAAGGAGAGGGGAGAGGGGAGAGCAGGTTGTCTTAATGAGGAGAGAGATGGAGGAGGAGAGGACCGGAGTTTAGCAAAACTCTCAAAGTAGGGCTCGACCGATAAGGGAATTCCCTTTTCGGCCCAATAATACACAACTTAAGGATTCAACTCGTGCAGACAGACTGACGGTTACAAATCATCTGCACTGCGCAAAATATCCCCAGTATGTGTTACAGTGGAGAGCTGACTGTCACTGGTGACAGGGCGAGCTGAGAGGCTCCAGCTGCTGGTTTTAAAGGAACCAGTCCCAGAAGCCCTCAGCTTGTTTTTCTTCACTCTCTAATAAACACATCCTCTCCATCTGTCTGTCTGTCTGTCCATGTCTCGCTCTTGGTTTCTGTCCTCCTTGATGTCAGGGCGATGTGTTTTTCCACAGAGGTTTGTGACGAGGAACAAGTAGAGCTCAGCGTGATGAGGTTTTAAATGTGGACTTTGGTCCGTGGAGCGCGTCACGGTGGCTAACAGTCTCTGAACTCTGACTAAGCCTCATTAACACATTAACTGCTAACTGAGCCACACACAAACACACTCATATAAACACACCCTAGTTCAGTTGCTTAAGAAGAACCATCCAGTCTGAACCTCAGATATCTGTTTCTTTGAAGCCATCCAAGTGGATTTTATTATCTTAAAGGATTAACTGCAGATTTAGGGAAAGATCCTGAACTCAGTCTGTCTGGCATGAGGGTGAAATGCTGCAACATTCGGGAGGTTTAAAGGAGAAATATGTTGGTGATAAATGAACACCAGGCCACGGACATCCCAATAAATTACAAATCACTCCAATGTAGTGCTACCAATATCTGTCCACACACACGCACACACACACACACACACACACACGAACCCTTCCCACTCCCATTCACCGTTTTATGACTTAACTATGGGAAAACACTCCCTTCTGTTTGCTCGCCTCCCTCCTCCTTCTTTTATCGACTCATCCATCCGACCCCCCAAAACCCTCCCTCCACTCCTCCGTCAGTACGAGAGAGAGAGAGAGAGAGAGAGAGAGAGAAGACATTCCTTGCAGCAGCACAACACTCCTGCATCACAAACACTCTCTAGTAATCCAGAGAGATCACCGAGCCGGCACAGAAAGAGGAAGCTGGGTAATTCAGAGCCCTTTTCAGACTGCTGTAACTAAGCTCAGCCAGCCTGTCATCACATCTTTGAACATTCATATTGAATCTGCAACTGCGTAAAATTGATGTCCCAGTCTGTGAACCACATTGAGTTTTAGGAGTTGCGCAAAAACGGCACAGCAGGAGCTCCACATACACACACAGTCAGACTTCCACGCACACACATCGCTGCGCTCCCTCTGCTGGCTCCGCTGAAACCGTTTCACCTCTGTTACTACCTCCAAAGATGGAACAAAGGGGAATCACTTCATCCCTCCATTACGTCTCCACGACATTCAGATTGAAGGCAAAACGTCACACGGGCGTAAATATCACAGCTTGAAACGGCAGTCTGAAAAGAGCTTGAACACAGGCAGGTAGTGCCTCGAGTTTTGTGCAAAATCTTTCTGCAAATATGCTGAAAGACAAGAACGTCAAGCGTGTCGTTAAGTCATGACTTACAGTTCAACAATAAAGGAAGAACTTCACTGATTATCATGCAGAGCTTATTTTTGTTGTTTTTTAAACCAAAGGTGAATGCACGCAATGATTTATATTCAAACTTTTCATCAGGCTTTTTTGGCAGTATCCTGAAAAACACCACATTGCAATACTTTTTATGAACTCTATTTTGTAAAGATCTAACACACTTTTTTGGGAGAAATGAGGGAAACATGGCGGTCAAACCTGCTTCTTTAAAAAATGTCTGGGTACAATCTGTCAACAAGGAGGAAAAGTTCCATCTTAAATCAACTAAAACACAAACACACGACAAAAAACTGAAGGTTTGCCTGTTTTGAGACTTTGAGCCTCAAAGTAAAGAACCGGATGTTTGATCCCTTAGAACTTGAGAAAAACAGAGAAAGTCTGGATTAAATCAAATCTCTTAAAAATGAAAGATTCTGAGGCACCGAGTCTGACCTCGGCCCTTTGCTGAATGTCATCCCCCGCTCTCTCTCCTCCAAACATTTCCCGTCTCTCTCAGCTGTCCTTTCCAATTAAAAAAAAGGCCCAAAAATATAATTAGCGGTGTTAACGATGATCTAACCTGCTTCTGATCTCAAAGTGAACATGAGTACATTTCTGTGTTGGGTAAGTTCAGATGAACTTAAACTAGGTGACCTTTCCTTCCTCTTCAGTTTCATCCGACAGAGACGAAAAGAGGAGAAACTCAAACAATGTGCTGGAGTTGACCCGCTTTAAACCAATATTTACCGTCCCTTTAACGGGAGTAAACCTCTCTCTTTGTCTCCTCCTCCTCCTTCCTCACACTGCCCGGCTCCCTTTGTCCCCCCCTTTTTTTCTCCACACTTTATCGTACGTGTGTGTGTGTGTGTGTGTGTGTGTGTGTGTGTGTGTGTGCCTGCCTTTCATCTTTCATTCACAGAAAAGAAAGATGTGGATAAGTGAAACATGGGGAGAGATAACTGATCAGCTGCAGATAGCTTTCATAGCAAACCACATTCATGCAATTTTGTAAAGAAAAGAAGAAGAAGAAGAAGAAGAAGAAACTTACACACAAGTCCAGAAGGAAATTCATTAAATGAATGGTGAAATAAGCTTAACGGATTCAATTCCCCTATGAAAGTGTTCTGCCATTGATCGTTTATTTGTTTGTAATGCTTTGCATGGCCTGGTCCAGTTCTACATCTCTGAACTCCTCCACCCGCTCTCCCTGCTGAGACCTCTCGGGTCATCAGACCAGCTGCTCCTGGCTGCTCCTCGGTCGAGGCTAAAAGGCGATAGCGCATTTTCTGTACAGTAGCTGCCCTGACGCTCTGGAATAGTCCACCTCTCCGCCTCTTAGTATGAAGTCTTCCCTTTCTTTAGGCCTCTTTAGGACCACCAGACGTATAGGCCCCGTGTCCACCTAGCTTACAGTCCACCTACAGTCTGTTGACAACGGTCACTGTATGACCGACACTGCTCCGTTACTTTTTACTGCATGTTTTTTATTTGAGATTGTTTTTACCGGATCAGACACGGAGCAAAGAGGATGTGGGTACAAGATGCGATCTGTAGGCGGCAAAACTACGCGGAATATCATACATTAGGAAAAGAGCGGCGGTGACGTCAACAGCGCCTTTCTGAAAAGTTGAAAGATTTTCAACTTGAGGGCTTGGAGTGGCCGCACCAAAAAGGTGGAGCACTTTTGCCCCCATGCATTTCAGTGTCCCACGCATTTTTTGTAGGACGTATATGAAATTCAACCGTAAGACCTGCCGCATCAGTGTACCGCTGAAGTTTTTCATCAGTGGCGGTTTGACAGTAAACACAGTGTCAGAGTTAAATCCAGCCCGTCTGACCTCAGCTCCTCTTTGACACTAAATGAGCTCATTGTGTGTTAGCTGGCCGACATTAGCATCAGGCTATTCTTAGTCTGGCTCGGCAGAGCAGGAAGAAAACGGCTCAGAGTCCGTGGTGTCCTTCAGCGAGGACGAGTCTGGCACACAAAGTGTTTTTCTGTCTGCGTTTTGTCTACAGAGGAAGCTGCTCACACTCGACTCACACTGCAGCTGGATGACTGTAAACACCACCAACACGGGAATTTAAGGTTGACGCCAAAATGTGATTGTATTCACATGTCAGTGGATCGGCTTTTTATACTTTACATCGATATTTTTAGTTGTGATCGTCATTAAATGTCTAAATAAAAACAGGTTAAATAAACATGTCTCTTACACAACAGCAGCTCTTCCCATCGATTCTGTAATGCCGCCGGTACGAAGCTATGCCAATCTTTCAACTTTTCAGAAAGGCGTCGTCAACGTCACCAGCGCTCTTTTCAAAATGTATGATATTCCCCGTATTAAAGTCTCCTGTGGATCGTGGCCTGTACCCACGTCCTCCTACCTCTGTGTCTAGACAAAGTAGACAAGCATCCTCCGTTTGATGCTCATAGTGAAGGGGAAAAACGATCACAGATATAAAACTTTTGGGCCCGAACGATATGGGATTTTTGGGGCTAATACCTATCTCGATGTTTTGAAGGAAAAAAATCCGATACCGATATATCGGCCAATATCTTTCTGAGATCTATCTTCAGTGTTGGTCATACAGCGTCCATTTTTAAGAGACTGTTGTTATAGAGACAACACGCACGTGTCGCGCTTTATTCTCAGTGCACAAGAGCTTCACCAAGCTTTTTTTTTTCTGCCCCAAAAAAACCAGGAGGACACAGGGCCTCAGACGGCTATCTTTTTTTAAAATGTGTATCTCATTACAGAATCCGTCGCTCCAGCTTGTTGATCCCAAAAGAAAAATTCACAACAACAATCCAAACTTCTCTCACTTGACTGCCACCAAAGTGGGCTAAAGTGAACTAAACATTTGTCTTATATGGTCCTGCCTTCGGAGAATGTAGAAACAGAGCATACAGACCTTGAACGAGTCTAAAACATCCTTTAAACAGCGAACAACCAACGTCTGCCTGTGGGTTGTTTCTGTCCATGCAAGATCAAATGTCCTTAAATAGAGATTAAAACGTCTCCAGGTGGACGTTTGTCTATCGGCGAGGGAGTTTTTGTGAATAGCAGAATGAAGAATATTTTCAAAATAAAATGTGTATCCTGTTTGTTCCCTCCTCAAGAGGCTGATTAACTCATTTAATCTGGCTTTTAATTAACTTCCCATTAAATCTAATTTCCTTCCCCCCGTCTGAAGGATCTAAGTCTCTTCACGACCAACTGTTTCCTCCATGTTTGTTCTCTCTGAATGGATCGACACTCTCACTGACACAATGGTGTGATAAAAGGCCCCATTGAGAGGTTCTCTGAGTGCTAAATCATTGGGAGGGCTCAGGACCGTCGCTGCATCAAAAGGAGGCTGTGAGCGCGAGCAAACACGGCCGGACAAAGGGACGGAGCTGAATGGATGTGAGGGGTCGAGCTGCCTGCAGGAGAGAGGAAACGTGTCTGAACTGGATCAACGAGTGGGTGTTCAGAAACATGTCCCTGTAACTATGTCTGTTATGGAGCACCTTCAGCATAAAAATAATCCCCATTAGGATCAAATCGAAAGTTAAAAGCTCTGAAAAAAACTCTGATCACGGCTGAATCTTTCAAATGTTGTACTTCAATTAAATCTGTCGATGCTTTTTGGTCTAATCTTTAGATTAGAAAGGGATAAGACAGTGGATAGTCAGAAATCTGGGAGCAAGAGAGAGAGAGAGAGAGAGAGAGAAATTGGGGAACGCCATGCAGGAAAGAAGCCACAGTTTGGATTCGAACCCGGGCCGCGAGCTTGGAGGACTAAATACTCTATAGGGGCCGTGCACTAACCGCTACGCTACCGGCGCCCCATGACTTTGCTTTTTTAACTCAAGCTAAATCTCAAGACTGGAAGAAAATCTACATGAAGAGCTACACAATGTTGACTGGCTAATTTTCTTTCAAAATAAAAGCAGGTTTGTAACTAAACAGGAAGTAAAGTGCCCTTAGCTTAAACGCACAGTATGTAAAATCCACCACCAGGGGGCTCTCAATCAAAACAATAACAAAAGATGACGTCGAGGCTAGCGGGGAATCATGGGAGTTCTCTCTGCTCTTCCTCCCATTTCTTATCCGTGTTGTTTTGTTTGCTTTCTTTTTTACCGTGCTGTTTTATATTTCAGTGAAGCAGACAAGCAACAGATTGTTAAACATTCACGTCATGTCTTTGCATGTTTCCCCTGAGTACAGCTGATGTACCACCCCTCCATCTTTATCCCCTTCTCCTCCAGTAATGTAGGTCACTTTGCTTTTCGAGTTTCTCTACCTCATCTTTGTCTTTTCTCATCTAACTTCTCGTCCAGTAGCAGCAGCAGCACAGGAGGAAACTCCAGCTGTCCGTCTCTCACGTGGAGGGGAAAATGACGATGACAAAGTTAACAGGAGGAGATGGATGGGTGAAAGAAGAAAGGGAAGAACAGAGGAGAAGATTTACAGAGAAAGGAGGTGATAAAGGTTAAAAGATAAGTTCTGTGTTGACGAGGTGAACAGGGCGACCAGCGGGCGAGAGAGACAGAGAGTGAGGAGGTACGAGGAGGTGTGTGTGTGTGTGTGTGTGTGTGTGTTAAGGGCAGGTCAGGGAGTTCAAAGCAGCGGGAAGTTAAAAAGTGAAGAGCCTCACCGTGACCTGTGACCTTTGACAGATCAGCAGGTTGGAACAGACATCATGCATGTCGAGGAAATGACGCACAGAGAAAAAAAACAGGACAAACTGGGTCGCAATCAAAGGAGCTGTTCGCATCGTTTGTAGAGATGTAACCAATCAAAACGAATAAAATCACTGCATTACCACACATACACAAGTATGAACACACACACACACACACACACACACACACAACAAAAGCTAACCACAGAGAGGCAGCAACAAGAGAGGGAGGCGCCCACTTGTAACCACTTCCTCTGCTTTTCTAATGACACAGAACATTTGACATTTCAATCAGAGATAGAGCATGAATGGATTCTTTTTCTGTCGTTTTACAGCTGGACTTAACTTCCTCTCCTCCCACTCCTCTTTTCTCTCATGTAATCACACTATTGTCCCCTTTTTTGGTCCGTCTTTGCTTTTTTTGTGTGTCTCCCACTTTTTCTCTCCGTCCATCAAATATTTTTTGCCATTCTGATCACCAGAACTCACATTCTCCTCCTTTTCAACCAGTTTAAATAAGTAGTCGTTCCTTTTTCAGAGCACATGAGTTATTAATTTCTCTCAGGACCTGAAGACAATTTCAACCAAAATCTTAAAAAAGAGTATCTGGAGAAAAATGACCAACCCTGCCTGTAAGTATGAGTCTTGAGTCAGATCTAAAAAGTTGATTTTGTCCTGCTTTTGTGCAGCAAAAATACCAAACAGTAGCTAAAAGTGCAACATCGACACACTGATCTCAGCTACAACAACAACACGAAGAAGAGATGACTTCAGGAATATGAATCCACTATTTCTGATGATGCATTCATTTACATCCTCCACCTCCATCCATCCATCATCCCTCCTTTATTCGGGTTTCAATGCGACATCATCATTTTGTTCTCATCTGTCTCTCTCCTCACTCAAAGCTGACTCACTCCTATTAAGGTCAGATCTCTCTCTGTGTCTCTCTCTCTCTCTCTCTCTCTGCACCTCTTTTTCTCCCCCTCTTTGCTCATTTTCCTGCCCAGTACACATAATGAATGACAGAAAAATGTGCACTGTGTGTCAGCGTTTGTGCGTCTGTGTGAGAGGACACAGTATCAGAGGCAACGTTTAACCCTGGACGGGAGGGACGGACTGGGAAAAAAACAACACGATTAAATGTAGATGGAGAAGTTTGGTGACAGAAATAAGAGAGTCAGCGAAGACGGCGGAGGAGGAGGAGGAGGAGGAGGAGGAGGAGGAGGAGGAGGAGGAATGAATGAAGGCAACTGTTATCCCCTCGAAATGACGGCCGAGGAGCTAAAGAGGACAAGTGGAGCCAAAAGAAGTAACATAAAGAGAGCCACTATTAACAGATGTGACTAAAAACATGGGTTTGACTGAGTCATGGTGGAAAATGCAGCAAAAAAAGAAGAAGAAAGGGAGAGAAAAACAAAGAGGAAAACCACACACACAGAAATAAATCACTTTTTTGAAGCCTTAATGACGATGATAACATATAAATCATAAAAAGGGAGACATTGTGGTGCATTCACATTTCAATAATGACACAAATACACCAAAATGCTGCACAGGCTGTGATGATGCCCCTGAAATCAATGTGAAGTTACATGAAGCCCAACAAGCCCATCCAGTCCTTTGTTTGTGGTCTGCATAAGTCTTACAACACAGAGGAAAATGCTCCGTTTCTAATGTGCTCTCCTTGTGATGTCACAGTGGGATTCTGTTAAAAAACAAAAACCCTCCCCTCCCCTGGTATCTCCACCCATGGACTCCACCCCCAGCCTAGAGCAAAACTTTGTGCAGGTCCGCCATTTTTATTCTCGCTAGTGAAGGAGTGATGTCTACGGGGAAAACTCAGGGGGGGCTCATTGCATTTAAAGAGACACACACACCAAAACGGAGCGTTCTGAGAGAGCTGGTTTCTACAGGGTCACAAACTTCCTCTGGTGCTTGATTCATGTTATATTTGGACCAAAGCACAGCACAGATGTTTCATTTAGACCACGGGGGACTGTTTGAAAAGGTGGGAAAGGGGGATAATATCAGGAAAAACAAAATAGGATCCTATGGACATGCGTTAATGGAGAGATGTCAGAGTGAGGGTGCTGCCCACAGCAAGCGCTCCTGAGCTGGTGGGGGGGGTTCAGTGCCTTGCTTAAGGACACCTCTGCTGCAGTGCTCAGGAAGTGAACTGGCTTAACCATTTTCTGTGATGCTTTATGTTACTGCCAATTCCCACATCTGACAGCGGTCTGTCAGGGTTGCGCACTACGGCGCTGTTCGCTGCCACTCTAGTCATTGTCCTGTTTCCACATCACATGCCCCGCGCCACTCCGCTCTAGTCTGCACCGAGTCTACTTTTGACGGAGCTCGCTCCAAGCAGAAGCTGACAAAGAGGAAATTACAAAGAGTGACAGAGGAATGAGAGAAGAAAGGTGTTTGATGTGCATCGTATCTAACTTTATCCTCCCTTTTCTTTAATTTCCATCGTTAATGTGTCCGTATTTCCCCCTACAGAAGAGTCATTGTGTCAGGACAGAGTCACAGAGACGAGCCGAGAGAGAGAGAGAGAGAGAGAGAGAGAGAGAGAGAGAGAGAGAGAGAGAGAGAGAGAGAGAGAGAGAGAGAGAGAGAGAGAGAGAGAGACGAGGGAAAGGAGGGTATGAGGGCAGGGAGGGGAGAAGAGATGATATCTAGAAAAGTCTCACACACAATTTCAAAGAGCTGTCTGCTTGACTACATGTGGTACAACAGGCCACCCACCCACACACATACCCACACACACACACACACACACACACACACACACACACACACACACACACACACACACACACACACACACACACACACACACACACACACACACACACACACACACACACACACACACACACACACACACACACGCACGCACACGCACACACAAGCAAGGCGTCACACCTGAGGAGTGTGCATAAAAAAAACATCAACAGTGGAAATGTCATGTGCAGAGCCAAACCAGAGACAAAACAGAGTGTGGTTCCCATGCTAGTCGCTCGTAAAAAGCAGAATTGGCAGAGAACACACTGATCATAATCAGTCGCACACACACACAGACATCAGTGCTAACACAAATCCTGCCAAGAGAAGTGATCTCAGACTCCTTCTGCAGCTCACCTACAATCAGGCTGAGAGGATAACACCTGATGTCATTCTGTCTTGTTGTGTAATTCATGAAACTATCGTTTTGTTCAAAGCTCCTCAGAAAGCCCGATTTTTCCTCTAAATATAATCCTCCATCCTGCAGTTTTGGGCTTTCTGGCACTCTTAAGGTAACTCTGACGTTCAAACATATCAATAGCAGGAAGCACTCGTTCGAAAGCAGCTGGCACAGCGCTCACTCTTACGCACAGCAAACAATGGAGCTACCTCAACAGTGCACATGAGTGACTGAAGCTTTCTTTGTCCTGCAGAGAAAGCTGCCAACACAAAAGTTAGAAACAAAAGGCGAGTTAAAGACATTAAAGGTGTTTTCACAGATGCACTCCTAAAAACATCTAGGTCATTTCAGGAGGACTGCTCCGGATATTCTCCTGACCTGGCTGTTCACACATGCACCTCACAGCGGGAGACTATCCCTGTCAGACATGGGGGGGGGGGGGGCAAATCAATGAAGCTGATGCAAAGCCTGATGCAACTCTGCAGGGACGATTATGGAAAAGGGGAGACCTCACCTGAAGAACTTGCACACACACACACACACACACACACACACACACACACACACACACACACACACACACACACACACACACACACACACACACACACACACACACACACACACACACACACACACACACACACACACACACACACACACACACACACACACACACACACACACACAGACATTCCCAACTCAAGCTCATATTGTGCTCTAATAATAGGCTGCAGAAACAGACAAACATCCCCTGTTCTGTCTCTCTGTCATCTCCTCCTCCTCTTTCCATGCCCTCATCCTCCTTCCTCTTCCTCACCTGTTTTCTTCTCCACTTAACACCTCCTTCCGGTCCTTCCTCCTCCTCCTCCTCCTCCCTCTGGCTTTCCTCCGCCTTCTCCTCCTCCTACTTCACCTCCCCCTCCCCCTCTCTCTTTGGGAATTTGAATTCACCTTGTCCTTATGCTAGATTTATCCCTCCTTTATGTCATCTATTATTAGTCTCCTTGTTCTTTCCACCTCCTCCTCCTTCTCCTCCTCCTCCTCCTTCTCTCCTCCCCTTTACCTGCCATGACAGAATCCTTCCACTATCACACACCTGAGGAATTAACCTGCACACAAGTTTGTGTACAAAGCAGAAAAACACACACCAGCGTTACAGTGTACATAGCTCACAGTGCTTATGAACGATAGGACGGCGGTGAAATGCTTTGAATCGAGTATGACCTCATTGGATGATTCATCCTTCAAACAGTTCATCAGGTAACTGTCAGGCGGCCTCGGACTTATCTGCCTTATCCATCATGAAAATGAAACAAGAAGAGCAAAGTGAGTGTAGGTACAGCATGAAATATGTCATTTATGGATTTAAAAAGAATGAGGGGAAGTTGTTTCAACATGTTGGAGAGCATTTTTAAACTGGGCCAAAGTTTTGAGGAATTTATGTGTGACGTTCTCGCTGCTTCCCGAAGACAAGAAGGCAGAAAGGAAATTTTATTTTGCCGGGTTTAAAAGTGATATATCAACCGTGACTTTCCAAAAGTCAAGAATATTCTCATCATCTTGTCCCACTCCCCTTATCTCTTCAGTTCTTGCTCATTTACTCGCTTGTTCTGTGTTTGTTTTAGCAAGGACACGAGATGGATATGATGGACGTTACTCTGAGAATAACTTCCTTCATGTGCAGAAGAAAGAGCATACCGTAAAGGAGCTCGTGCTGCATAAAGTGAGAAGACAGAAGTGTAAGAGTTGTACTTTTGATCATATAGAAGGAGCTGCTCCATCTTGTCTGAACGTCGTCATGGAGACGATATGAGGACACTTCTTACAGCTCAGTCTGAACGTCTTCAAAGTGAGACTGCACGAGCTGAGAATGTTTAAAGTGCCCAACCATCTTGTCTGATCATCAGTGACGTGGATCGTCTCCGTCAGTCTGATATCCGATACGTAAATGATTCAATATCAGACCCGATACCGATATAAGATCTGATCGGTCCCATCTCTAGTCTTGAGGTAACGGGGAAGAGACATGAGAGCTGAAGACGGCCGAAAGAGGAGGAAGGTAGAAGAGACAGAAATGCTCTATATTGGGCTATCTGTCAAAGATAGACAGACTGAGTGCTACAGATACAGAGAGACGGAGAGAGGGAGGAGGGGGAGGGAAGGGCGGGGGGAGGAAGAGGAGGTTTGAGTGGGCTGATGCTCCTAACTTCAAACCAAACAGTGAGTTAAAAGAGACAGGAAAATATTAGCACCGTATCGAAGTTTTGCCGTCAGTATGTCTTTGTACATTCATACTGATTCTGTAATGGCCTGTTACTGGTTTCCCAGTTGCATTGCATTATGGCGTTACAGAAGACGTCTAGTGACAGCATGTATTTAACCATTTTAGCTGAGCTTTATTCGCCAACTCTTTGCGAGTTTGTGCACCATCAAGGTGTGTAGTCCATGTGGGACACCCTGGGAAGGGGAAGCCAGTCGTTTTAAGAGACGACATGTGGGCTTACCTATAATTACCTTTCATCCACCTGCCAAAGCACAACTGGCCCCTCTGCACTAAATCACGGAGCAACCTTGAGGCGTACAGATGCCAGGGCAAAGCAGCCGACAGTTGCAGAAGCCCAGGTGCAACTTTGCAGCAGGCAATCTCCTCACTCTAAACCCTAAAGGCCCTGACACACCAAGCAGACGGCAAAGAACTAGTGGCGATGAAGACCAACTGTGGCGTCGCCTCACGTCGCCTTTTGTCTTGGCCAAAAAGTTGCACTTGAACACACCGCAAAGACTACAGCCGACGGCCAACCACCACGTACGTTCTGTGCATGCGTGAGAGGAAATAACTCTCCACGCCAGCAGGCGGCGGTAGTCCGTTTTTATGATACGAGAAGACCATTTTCACACCGCTGTGAGATATGATGTTTTTTGGTATAGCTGCTATAGAGGGAAGAAAGAGACATGGGGGTGGGGGTGGGGGGTAGGGGTAATTTAACAAGCCTTCCCCTCAGCGGGTTGAGACAGGTTAACTTACATTCCAATCTCTACCTCCTCTCGCTCTCTTTCATTCACACAGAGGTGGGGGGGTTAGGTGTGTGTGTGTGTGTGTGTGTGTGTTTGTGTAAGGGTCTTCAACACACTCTCTCAGCCCTGTCACTGACACACACAAACACACACACACACACACTCGTAAACCATGCCCTGAGCCCACCTACATTCTTTTAAGACAAAACTGTAACCTGGTAACCAGAGACCCTCCCCCTCCTCTCGCTCACCCCCCTCTCTCTCTCTTTTCTCTTTTTAGGATCGATGCCAACAAGAAAACATGTTGATGCACCTTTAGATTAAACATATTTGGAGCTGCTGTAGGTAAAGTGTTCATCTTAATAATTGAACTCAAAGTAGTAACAGAGCCAGCGTTCACCTGACACCTTTACAGAGAGGAATTCTTTCTTCTCTACGACCTTTATGAAAAACAATGATGTGTCCTTCGGTTTGGGACTGCAAGTCAGAAAAATAAAACAATCCGAGACGACACCTTGAACGTTCGCACAACTTTTTTTTGACTTTTTATCAACTTTGATTACTAAACAAAACAATAATGTAAAAGGTCTTTAGCACATCTGCACCACAGACTCCACCAATGCAACAGGGCTTCAATATGAGTCAATTATAATGGCACTGTAATAAAAGTTAACCTGCTTCACTGTCGTCCAGTCAGCATCCATTCGATGTCAAAATGAAGGTGGGAAAAAACTCTGCAGGTTCTGAATGATAGCATTCATGATGTCTCTTTTACTCCTTCTTTTATGACTGCCACACAAGGTAAACATGCCAATAAAGGCTTTTTACAAGCTGAACACACACACACACACACACACACACACACACACACACACACACACACACACACACACACACACACACACACACACACACACACACACACACACGCACAAAAGCACAGTGACAGTCACAGCTCTTTGCTTCTCTATTGAGACCTTCAACCCTGACAGAGAGAAAGAGACAGAGAGAAAAGAAAAAAGTAAAAAGTGAGGAGATAGAAGAGGGGAGGGAAACTGAAAGCCAGGACGGACTTTTCAAGGACACACACACACACGCACACACACTCACACACACACACACACACACACACACACACACACACACACACACACACACACACACACACACACACACACACACACACACACACACACACACACACACACACACACACACACAGACACACACACACACACACACACACACACACTGATGAATGAGGAGGGCACTCAAGCAGGAGAGCCGGGCACAAAAGAGCCACATTCAGAAACATAAAAAGGTTGTTGAAGAGCGACGTTCAAAACTCAGCGCACACACTGCAGCTGTTTTATGTTTTGTGTGTACCTGAGTGTGTGTCCCTGTGATTGTGAGACTTTAATAACATGTTAAACATCTGTGTCTGTGTGCGAGTATGTCAAACTGAGCCTCCTGCCAAGAACAACATCTCTAAATCAACTCAGACTTGATTTATTTATGATCTCACTGTGAGGGAGCAGCATGAAGGATGAGGGTTTACCAGCAAGATGACTTTACATCAAGTGGTTTTGGCTCCAATCCAATCAGCTTTGTAGTTTCATAAAACAGTAGACATTAATGATGTAATAGAACATCAATGACAGCATGGCGTGGAAAACCTAAATAACTGCCAATCAGAAAACGACCATCCGACCATCTCTAAAAACATCACAGTTCACGAAGAGTACATCTTGATGCAAACACACAGACAGCAACGCCAGTCTGAGCAGCCAGTACACGCGTGCTTCCGTGGGAGTATGGAGTGAGCCTTACCTGTCCGAGGTCCAGCGTGACGTTCACCTCGTTGTACTCGGTGCTGCGGGAGAGAGGCGGGCTCTGCCACCATCGCTCCGTCCCGTCGATGGCGTTGGTGATGGGATGGGCCCGGTCGCTTTCGCCCTGTTTGCAGATGTCACAGTACTGACCCTGAGGAGACAGAGATAGAGAATAATCGTTGAATAAAGGGTTTTTTAAAGCCTAACTGCATGTGTCATGTTTGTTTATCGGGAATCGTCTCTCCAAAGTCTAACGTTTTGGTAAGAGACGTTTTCCCGCAAAGCTGAGATCAAAGAAGTTTCCTCTGAGTTTTAAAAAGGCCTCATGTTTCCTCTCCAGCTGTTTCATCCATCAATGCATGTCCTTTACAGCATAATGTATGTCTACGATCTTTTACAGTCCTGCATTTTTTACACTTTGAATTACGCTCTGATGATGGGATTTTTCATCAAATGTCACAGAGGACTCATAAAAACGTCCCGTACCTAAAGAGAGTCAGCGCTGTCTGACGTCAATCTGTCCATACACCAGCTGGTTACAATGAGCGGCTTTAAGAGGACGGAGCTGAGACACCTGTTAGGTCCCGTGTCAACCTAGCATTTCTTTCTGAGCGCCAGCGTTTTTTTTCCAATTGTTTTCAATGAGTAGAGAGTTCTCAGCAGAAAGTGGACGCCTGGAGAAAAAGCGCAGCGCCCAGCAGCTTTTTTTCCGAGCGCTCTGCCTTTTTTGTGCGGCCGCTTCGAGCGCTCAAGTTGAAAAGCTTTCAACTTTATCGGACAGGGGCTGTTGACGTCACCGGCGCTCTTTTCCAAATGTATGATATTCCCTCTAATTTTGTGTCTTGTACCCACGTCCTCCTCGCTCCGTGTCTGATCGGGGAATAAACGATCTCAGATAAAAAACATGCAGTAAAAAGTAACGGAGCAGTGTCTTGCATACAGCGGCCGTTGTCAACAGACTGTTGTCATAGAGACAGGACGGACATGCAGCGCTTTTCTTCTCAGCGCACAAACGCTTCATGCAAACACTCCCAAGCTCACAGCCATCGCTTTTCAGCCCGGAAAAAACGCCAGGTGGACACGGGGCCTTACAGTCTTTGCTTTGAGGTAACCCTTTACAGTGTCTGTGTGTATTTAACTCTTTGTTTTGCTCTTATTAACAGATCTACAGTCAAGGCGTCAGTGTCAGGATCACGCTGAAAGTCGATCTTTAAGTTACAGTCCACCCGACACAGCAGCACAAAGTTTCAGCGTCTCAGTAAACATCTTATGAAAAGCAGAGATTTCTTTCACAACTGTTTGTCCCCGAAGCTAACCAGGTCAGGTTTCTTATTTTCCTACAGAGACGCGGCTCCTCTCAGGTTACTGTAACAGTGAGACTTCAGCCTGGATTGTATTCTGTACGTTGTTGTTCATGTGTCTTTAATTTATCTGACAGTTTTGTGCTTAATTTGTACAGCTGATTGTCTGATTAAGCAGCATTGTGTTTCTAAAGAGGGGAGAGTCACGCCAAGAAACCGAGCTTGGAGGAGACTTTTTTTTCAGCTTACCCTACAAGTTGACAATCACTGTAAAAACAAGAATTACTGTCAGATAGGAAGATACAAAAGTTTGGATTTCCCTGCTTTTTGATGTCTAACTTTCCAGATCAAGTCTCCGACTGGAAACAAACAGCTGCCTGAATAGAGCGATGAACACACTTATAAGTTGTGCTAAATCAGAAGTAGACATCTCCACTTGAAGCAGCCTCTCCTCCTCTTTTGTTTCCAAAGCCTCTTCATTCTTATCTAATCCATTTTGGTAGTCTGAGCGTTTAACCCAACGACTGCTGGCTATGTAAGCGTTAGCATAAACTAAACAAGCTCAGACGTGAACAAAAGCCCGGGTTAGGAGATGTTATCACTGCAGGTCGCTGAGGTCAAAGGGTCACATCGCAGCGTCTGAGGCGGCACCCTGAAGTTGTGTTTGAATGAGAAGGATCTTTTTCAGTGTGAAACTGCTGCACGTTCTTCCTTTTCTTGCATGTATTTTTCCATCTTTAGGCGCCTTCAGCCTTCAGTAATAGTCCTGAGAGCACAGAGCAGTCCACACACCTTTAAAAATCGCAATTGAAACCATTAAACTGAGCATGAAATCACTCCGACTCAGCAGCTAAACGCAGGGAAATGAAAGCAACCTTACATCGTCTAAAGGTTTAAGTTAGTTTGAACGTCCCACCCAGGTGTGTGACGTCTTTGAAGAATGAGGAAAGTGTTCTGGATAGAGAGATGTTTTCTGCGTCTGTGTCTGGCTGTCAAACTCTTTTTCACACTCTTTCAGTCTCATCCTCTCCTGTCCCCTCCTTTAGAGAGGCGATCCTGTCAACACGGAAGACCACCTGGAAACGAGTATGTAGAGCACATTCTCCTCTCTCCAAGTGTCACACACTCTTTCGTTCATTCACCTTTTTTCTCTTTTCTCCATTTCTTTCCCTCCACCTTTAGGTCAATGAGAATAACTCTGCCTCTCTCTCTGGGTGAGGAATCCACGTCCTGAGGGCAGAGTTAAAGTGCTGCTCCGTCAACACCTGCCTCTTTATGTACGTTTTTTTCCCTCTCTCATATGGTGACGTTAAACTCTTCTTATACTTTCTTTCTTTGCACAATGTTTGCCTTTCCGCTGCTCAGTATCTATTGTGCTGCCTTTTATTTGTCAAGCTCCGATAGTGCTTTCACACTTTGTACGAAACTCCTGAAAAAACCCTGATGTTTTTCCCTGATGATAAAACGTGAGTATTTAACTAGAGCAGCTTTGTACAACATGTCTGCATGAATGTATGGAGTACCGATTGCCCCACCCTTTTGATAACCTGGATGGTTTTGTCCCAGGTAAGAGAAAGAGGTTCTCTGGCGCTGGCGGTCGAGTGGTTAGGGCGCGCGCCCCATGCACAGAGGCTGTAGTCCTTGAAGCAGGCTGCTTTTCTGCATGTCATTCCCCTCTCTCTCCCTCCCTGATTATGACTCTATATTTGTCCTATCTCTACAATAAAGGTTTAAAAAGACCAAAAATAAATCTTTAAAATTAAAAAGAGAAAGAGGATCTGATTTAGCGTAGCGCTCAGAAATTCTCAAACCTTTCTCGCATTTTTCACACACACTCCAACCTCCACTCCTCCTCTTGCTGTTTTTAATTAATACAAACACTCACATGTCTTGCTGTCAAATCAAAACAGGATTAACCTCGAGATAGAAAAGTGTGTGTTTTCTGGCTGTGTGTGTGTGTGTGTGTGTGTGTGTGTGTGTGTGTGTGTGTGTGTGTGTGTGTTGTTCAGGGGGGGTGTATTGACTCAACAAGTGGGCCGAGCCACAAAAGCCGGGCAAAGTGGGCTAAACCTCTTACCCTGAACACATAATGCACCATTCCCTGGAGCTAATGACCAGATTTCTTGGGTTCATTTTGGAGATTTCCTGGGCTAATTACGCACCAACGTCGCCACTTCAACTGAGCGGTCAGAGAACGACTGAAGGAAAATCTCTAATGAAAGAATATTTGTCCTGATCCTTCGTGTGGAGGAGCTGAAGTGGGTAAAACATGGCCTGGATCACGTCTGCATGCTGGGAGAGTTTTAACAGCAGAGGGCCACATTTCCCAGCCGCTGATTGGAGGTTAAATACTGAAAAACATTTGTTTCTTTGTCCATTTACCGGGGGAAGTATTCCTAATTGTTATTGGGTGACTTTTTGCGTTTAAAAAGTCGAACCCCTGAACTTCCTGTTAAGGGACGACCGACGCTACCAGCTGAGCCACAGCCCTGACTCACCAATCAAAGTAGAGCTTGACAAGAAACTCAAGATTCTTTCATTATATAAAACAGCTGTCCCGTCGCTCTCTTCAAAGCAACAACACTGAAACCAGACCACTGACAAAAAGAGTCGTGTAACTTAGCGTGACGTCTGCTTAGATTGGTTTGTTTTTTTGTGTTTTTCTTTCTGTTACACAAACATTTCACACAATAACACAAACTAACCGAGTGAGCAGTAGAAAAGCAACTCCTGTGTTCTGCAAAGTAAACACAACTGGTTGTGTCAAAGGAGTGGAGAAAGACTTTAAGGGCAGAACTCACACTAGGCGATCAGTACCGTCCCTAAGCACACTTCACCCCTGAAGTCCAGTTCGTTTGACTAGTGTGAGTGCTCCGATCAGTGCTTCAGCACGGTACTCCTCCTTGGCCCTAAGCACGGTACAGTTCACGCACGAGCACATTCACAAGCAAGGGCACACAACGTGGACAGCCTTCATTATTGAGAAATCATGGAGTCTTCTGGCTGTATCTGACTAACATTACTGAAAATAAGTCACAAAGTCAGTAACGTTGCTGTCGTGTTTTCCGTGTCGTTCTCCGATGTGTGGACGTGGACTGCTGTGTGTGAGTGCGCCCTTACATTTTAACAAAGGGTTATCTCTGCGGGGATTCTGTCTGTAATGTCTTTAGAGACTTTAGAGCCTGTCAGTGACAAAAACAAGCAACTTTCAGTGAACTTTGTGCATTCGCTCTGAAGGTTAGGTTGAAACTGTGACGGTTTGAAGGCTGCAGGCTGACACATCATATAGTGTTTTCACACCTGAAGAAAACTACCTGAAAAACTCCTGATATTTCCAGGAGGAGCTGTATGTGTGAACGCAAAAAGCCACATTTTCCGTTCGGACTTCACTCGCAGTTTCTGATGTGAGAATGAAGCAGGATATTCTCCAGAGAATTCACGTCGAGCCAGTGGGAGGGGGGAGTGACATTTAAATACTGTGACTGCTGCACGGTGCAAAGACTGTATGCACGTGACGTGACTGCTATAATCTCGGTGCACGTAATTAATACAAAAAAAAATGTAAGTACGTTTTCTGTTCTCCAGTTGGTTGTTCTCCGCTCTTGAGTTCAGATTGTGATTCTACTGAACTACACGTAGCATTGACATAAAGACAAATACTCTCATTATCGCGTCGTGTAGCGGACTCTGTTGCTTCTACGTCTTTTTGTACGTCATGTCTTACATCAGGTGACCCCCCGCCCCCCCTCCCGTATGACAGGGACAGTCTCCTGTGGTGAGCATATGTGAACAGCTGGGTCAGCAGAATATCCGGAGCAGTCCTCCTGAAATGATCAAGATGTCTTCAGGAGTGTATATGAGAAAACGGCTTAAAGGAGCGATTCAGAAACGGTTTGGACCAAAAAATTGAACTTTTAGACTGGCATGTCCCTTTTTAATTATACACTTAAATCAACAGCTTGTTAGCTTAAGGAGATCTTATCCCAAAGACCCAAACCCCCCTCAGGACTCGTGTTTTGTGTTGCATTGACTTCATTCTTCTTCCCTACAATCACTTGACACCTCAGACTGCCTGCTGTTCTTTCTCTGCCTCCACTGATCAACCTCAGTGTCTTTATCTCACCAACTTTACATCTTCATCTTGATATCTTATCTGCTTTCAAATTATACCCATTGGAAGGCTGTCACTTGAAAGTTTAGCTCAAACAGAAGGAACAGTAAGGTTTGTGAATCATGCAATATCTCAATTCCTCACTTTTCTTAGAGAAAAATGACATCAACAACACAAGAAGCAGATCTATATACTCTTGCAGAAACAGAGCAGAGAAATTGTGATTGGAGGACACGGGTCAGTCACTGCGAGGAATGTGGGGAACAGGTGGGAGAGCGAGAGAAGGGGAGCGAAGGAGAGAAGGCAATAAGCCGCCTGCATGTTATCGCCTCGAGGGTCCCTTTAATGGTTAACCCATGAAGCTGCAATAATCCATTGTGCTCTAACTAGTGATACCTGGAGGCTTAACTGTCAAACACACAAGATGGACCTGCTGCGGTTGGTTTTTACAAACTCATCATCACATTAAAAACACATTAAACCCAGCAGAGTCCACTCTGAGTGAAATGTTGCCTGTCCTTACTTATATAAGTGGTCTGTGTTAAGTGTTGCCAAGTCCTACAAAGGAAGCAGTGCATGAAATAATGACTTGGCAGAGGCAGTGGGGAGATTCATGCACACTGCTGACCCCCTCTGTTCAACTCTGAATGCAGCGAGGAGCGCTCAGTGAACGGGCTGGCATCTGCACAAGGTCAAAGATACTCAAACTGAAATTCAACGTGCAGCTTTATGACAAAAAAAACGTAGAAGAAAATGCAGCGAAATCTCAGATACAAGAGCAACAGTAACTTTAAAGTACAATTTAAAAGGGTCATATAAAATGTGTGAAACCTCGGGGGATAAAAACATCATTACATGCCCTCAATCTGACACACGTCAGTCTTTAAAGGAGCCACATAGAGTATGATTGTTATTACTCCCTATAAATATCAGAGGAATGAAACCTCAGGGATGAATGCAACTATAAAGACACTTTATGGGAATACCAGTGACTCAACGCCCTCCATTGAGCACCACACACACATAGAGAGCCCATAGGAGTACCCCTGGTATATTTCAGTGTGGCTACTCTTAGATGTGTGATATCTTTGGTGATAAAAAATGACATTAAATACCCAGACTGTAACATAACGAAGAACTTAAAGTACACTAAAAACACTGAAGCCTCATTATAATACTTCCACATAGGATTACTTACAGGTCACTTTAAGACTTCAATTTAGCTCCAAAAACCATTTTAGAGACTCTAACAGAACAGTGTGTGTATGTTCAGGTGCAGAGATGCACATAAACACAACAGGAATAGCAAATGAAAATCACGTTTTACCAACAAAACAAAGATAGGCAATCCCTGCACAGTTTGGACGGATGCATTATAAACCCTCTACAATGCATTTTGGGTATTTTAATAAATACTAGAGGAATGTTTAAACATGACCAGAGGTGACAACTATGCAAGTCCTCTAAGTAAAATAAATAGGCTACATATATTATTGAACTATGGTGGTTAGGGAGGAGAACAAACTGCAAGGAACCCTCAGGAATATTTGGGAAACTTAAAAGCTGTAAAGTCCTTTAACGTTTGGATTCACTTTTTTTGCAACATGAGTGTTAAAGAAAGTGTATAGACTCGGGTGCTGCTCACCTGGATGGTCTGACTCGGGTCCCCGGACACCGGGCCTCCAACCAGCTTGCAGTACAGGTCCTGTATGCTCCTACCGGTGTCGTCCTCCCCGCAGGTCGCCGTTGCGGTGATCTTGGTGCCCTCTGCCAGGTTAAAGTAAGGCGGGTGCAGGCTGTATCCGTTCACCCCGTTGGTGGGCAGCTCCTGCGCCGACACTAAGCTGGAGCAGGTCGCAAACAGCGGCCACAGCAGCAGCGAAAGCAGCCGCGTCCGAGAGCGACAAGCCGGGGAGAGCGGAGCCGGTCCGCTCGCCATCATCTCCACCTGTTCGCTCGATCCAGTCAGGAAGAGTTAGTAAAGTAAAGTAAATCTGAGGGTAAGGATTTAAGCTGTTAACTTCTGTAGAGGGGAAGCATTTGGAGCTAAAAGAGTAGAAAAAAACTACAGGAGAAAGAGGAGTTTGTAGTCCTGGAGAGCGGTGCGTCGAGCTTTCTCTCTCTGTGTCGCTCCAACAAGCACCTACTCCAACTCAATCTGGATCTCGCCCTCACTCCCCCTCTCCTCTCCTCTCCTCTCCCCTCCTCCTCTCCCCTCCCCTCTCTGTTGGCCCGGCCCCAGTGGTTGGAGGAGGGCACAGCTTCTACTGGTTGAAAGGTTAAATCATCTTAAAGCAATCATCACGGTTCATTAATTGGCTCAAATAGGCCTATAATAAACCGTTTAGAGCCGGTTGTTAATTTGATATGTATGCCGCCACTTCTGCAAGTTTGCAGATGTTTCATGCTTTGAACTTCCCCCGGGATCAATCGTCTATCTATCTATCTATCTATCTATCTATCTATCTATCTATCTATCTATCTATCTATCTATCTATCTATCTATCTATCTATCTATCTATCTATCTATCTATCTATCTATCTATCTATCTATCTATCTATCTATCTATCTCTTCTTCTTTTTCCGTCTCCTCTCTTAATTCTCTCATTAATTTGACATTACTTAATTGGACCCACCAAGTGTGATAACGACAAATGGGGAATCCTCCCCCCCCCCCACAACACACACACACACACACACACACACACACACACACACACACACACACACACACACACACACACACACACACACACAGAATTCAGACTGGCCCTCAAACACACAAAACAAATAAAAACACAGACAGTTGCTCTCCACAAACACACACACACACATACACACACACACACACACACACACACACACACACACACACACACACACACACACACACACACACACACACACACACACACACACACACACACACACACACACACACAGACGTGGTTCATTCTGACTATATTAGAGTTAACATTTTGAATATGCAACAATCTGTGCAGTCAGAAACTTTGATTTGCAAAACTCAGCATGTCAGACTTAAGATCTAATATGTAGGCCTATATGTTGACGAGTGTTGTATTTATTGAATCTGTGTCATAAAGAAAGAATTGTAGAAGCAGAGGAGGGTTCTCTGGAACAACTTCACTAACCACCGAGGTGCACGGAGAGGGAAAGGCGTGTAGAGGTCAAAAGGCTGACCCTGAAACTCGTTCGTCTAATAACGTTAATAAAGTTGATCTTCATACTTCAAGAAGTGCTGGAGCTGTTTGACTTCATGAAGTGAGAATTGTAAGCTGACCTGTCCATTTATAGAAAACTAAAGTCATCTTTAGTCCATCAAAGTTCACGCTATTCCACCAACACGATCTCACTCTGATCATTTAACACAGCCGCCTTAAAAAAAGGGTGTCGTGAAGGTGTTGTGGTTTGCACATTACACGAGTGATAGGTGACAGGGTGTCTTACATTAACACAAGTTTCCCATCCTGACGCCTCTTATCTGGATCATTAAAACTCTGAGACACTGCGACAGGACGTTCTTTCATCCAGGAAAAGGAAAAGTCTGCAATCAGCTAATAAATCAAGTCGTTTGTTTGCTGTAATGTTAGGACTCATCCTCACGGTATTTCCTTTACCTTCTATCTTGCGCTGTGATTTACTTTAAGTTGTCGCTGGTGTTGTTAGTGGTCACAATCTTTGAGACTTCCAGAAAAAAAATCCAGATTTGTAACATGCTTTAAATCTCTCATGGCTTCTGCAACACATCAGAAAAAAAATCACACTAGTAGAAGCTTTGCTTTCAAAATACTTTTCCCGAGCAGAAAATCTCAGCTTGTCGTTGGCTTTCAAAAACATCTTTCTGTCCCCATCAGAAAACAGACCCGACTCCGTGATGGACACCGACTGAAACTTCAATTCTTGTTGTCAGACAGCCCAGCAGACTGCAAAATTAAAGTAACTAAGCTCAGCCGTCATCACGTCTTTCATATTAATTCTGTGGCGTTGTAAAATTGGCGTCCCAGACTGTGAATTCACATTGTGTTTCAGTGTTGCAGAAGCACGGCACAGCTAAAGCTCCACATACAAACAGTCAGACATGCACACACACACAAAAGGGGTCACCTGAAATGTTTGTTTATTGATCAATAAAAACATATCGCATATCAAAATATATTGAACACAGGCTACTGTGGACCATAGCCAATGCCAAAACAAGAACCTTGCAGTCTCTGTCATCCATTGTGCAGAAATGTCATCCCAGCCTCTCTTCCTCTGTCCACAATAATAAACACCAACAAGCCTAAATGTGCTTTAAAGGTCACATATTATTCTAACACTAATAAGTGTCTCTAGTCTGTCTACAAACCCCCCAAAGATGAGAAAAGTCCATCCTCTCCGTCTTCTGCCTGCTCCACTTTTCAGAAAATGTGTGCTCAAACAGGCCGTTTGGAGATTTTCCCTTCATGACATCACAAAGGGCAGTAACCCCTCCCCCAGGTGGGTGACACTCCCACAGCTAGGTGTTTGTTCTGCCCTCTGAGTCTGCCTTCTCACCGTAAACAATAGGACATGGAGCGAGAAAGTCCGAGACACCCGAGCCCTTCCAGAGAGAAGAAACTGAAATTGTATAAAGAAAATATTTTTTTAAAGTTCCAAAAACAAGCTTGAGTTTAAAAGGCTTTGCAAAATAAATATTGTTTCTGTATTAATTGATTTGACCCACATATCTGTGCAGTTACATTTGCAATATTTTGCCGAAGCTCCTGCTGGTTATGCTAACAGTTTGTTAGCATCATAGCTACACAGTACAGCTACACAGTTTGTCCAGGAGATTCTTCCTCTGTGTGTTTGTCTGCTTAAACTCTGGGGGACTGTAGGACGACTGTCACTCTTCTTCTGTGTTTTTAATCCGTCCTCCTCTTTCTCTGTAATCTCGTCTCCCTCCCTGGGAGCTGTCAGAACGTCCATACAGACTTTAGTCTTCCTCCTGCTGCTCGGGGTAAGTGTGTGAGGGACAAACAAGAGGGAGAGGGAGACAGTGTGTCCACTCAGTATTCCATCTCAACACTCTTTAAGTGGTTCATGTCACAGAAGAAGAAAAGGCTCCGTCCCTGTGCTGAGAAACACACACCAGAATAATCCTCTTTCACTCGACAGTCTTCAGGTCGAGTGGATCCAGGTCCCTCTGTCGTCTTCCTGAATAAGTTGTTCTCTCTTTGAGGATGTTTGCTCTGAATTTCCTTGTTTGATGTGTGCTTCTACCTTCAGTGAAGAACCATCATAACAGCAATGGCGAATTAAAGGACGAGGGATGGTTTCTTCATAGCTTCATTTCAGGCGTACATGTCCCTCCATCTTGGAAAGTCGAAAGTGCCGACGCCTTAATGAAACATTTCTCCCTTTGAAACTCCAACATGTGAGCTAAAAGGAACAAAGTGTTACTCACAGTACCATTCAAAAGAGTCACACCTGTTTCTCAGCCGTCTGCCATCAGGTAGAAGATACAGAACCATAAGAAGCAGAACAACCAGCTTCTGCAAAAGCATCATTCCCACTGCAATAAGACTTCTGAACTCCCAGTAACCAGCTGAAAACACCTTACAGGAGCTGTAAAGTTCAAATAACATGGGGTGCTGGTAGCCTAGCGGTTAGTGTGCGCGCCCCATGTACAGACGCTTAGCCCTGGTTCAAATTTGACCTGTGGCTCCTTTCACACGTTGTTCCCCACTCTCTTTTTTTTAAGGTTTATATTATGCCATCATTTAGAGGGAGGACAGGGGATAGAGTCAGAAATCAGGAGGAGAGAGAGAGTGGGGAGTGACATATGGAAAAAGGAGCCACAGGTAGGATTGGAGGACTTTAGCCTCTGTACATGGGGGAGGTGGTTAGTGTGCGTCTCCCCGGTTTCTGACTCTATCCACTGTCCTGTCCGTAGAATAAAGGCATAAAAAGTCCAAAAACAATAATATTATGTGATGTGTGTGTGTGTGTGTGTGTGTGTGTGTGTGTGTGTGTGTGTGTGTGTGTGTGTGTGTGTGTGTGTGTGTGTGCGTGTGTGTGTGTGTGTGTGCTCTCTCATGGACTCTGTAGCACCATCTAATCAAGCTACAGGAACCACTTAAGGAGATGAAAGCGTTTCTCTGGTGTGCACACACACAGATAACAGCTGCTCAGGTGAGTCAAAGTACTATTTACAGGCCTTTTACTTTGAGAGGATGTTTGTGTCTATCAGAAACTCATCTTTTTTTAAATGTGGACCTTCAGGAACAGAGAGACCACAGAAAAACAACGAGGTACCTCATCAGTCATACAGGTGAAACCGTTTACAAAGCCGTTTTCACATCTGCACTCCTGACAATATCGAGATAATTTCAGGGGCGGGCGGTCTCCTGAGTTAAGATGTGACATAAATAACAAGATGCGGAAGTAGCTGATGAAGCAACAGAGTCCACTATACGATATAAAGAGAATATTTGCCTTTATATCAATGCTTCGATGGAATGACAACGTCAACAAAGAGCAGAGACATACTGGTGAACAGAAAACATAATGCAGCCGTTTAATTACGTGCACTGAGATTGTAGCGGTCGCGTGCAGACACAGGATATAAACGTCACTCCCCCTCCTATTGGCTCGAGGTGAATTCTCCGGAGAATATCCTGCGGCGTTCTCACATCAGCTCACTCGGACTCGATGCGAAAAGAATACTAGGGGCTGTCAGGAGAAACTCTGGGTAAAGTCCGAACTAAAAATGTGGATGTTTGCGTTCACACATACAGCTCCTCCTGGAAATATCAGGAGATTTTCAGGAGTTTTCTGCAAGTGTGAAAGCACTATATGTTTGTTGTCGACAATGTCCAGAGTCCAGAAACCTCACACATCCACTTCCTCCATCGTCTGTCTAACACATGCTCAACTCTGACCTGTGGACACACACACACACACACACACACACACACACACACACACACACACACACACACACACACACACACACACACACACACACACACACACACACACAGGCAGGGGTCAGTGACCTCCTGTAGTTTAAAGGAGTCTCGAGGTAGTGTGTTAATGCAGCGGAGCTTCATTCACTGACACACTAGAACATTCCTCAGGCTGTTTGCAGGCTCACAGGTCACACCGGAGACACTTCTCTGGTTAGTGTGCTAAAGATCACGACTCAAACCAGAACTATGATCATGATTGATTAACCCAGAGAGGAACTATTTCATCTAGTGGAGCTGAGAGGAAATGACTCAAAACTGCTCTGTACTCCACTTGACTCAAATATGACAACATACCTGTTATCGTGGCGCCTTAGATTGGAAAACGCCGCACAGAGACTAAGTGGGTCTGTACCTGTGACTCGTTCCTATCCAAATAAAATTCAAAGTCCAGACATGTTTGTTGATTTATTAAACAAAATTGAAAAAATAATCATGAAGAAAAAGTTCAAAAGATGATAATTACGTCGATGGCGGTCAAAAGAATATATTCAAACCCACTCACCCTCTTTGTCTGCCTCCTGCCACATGCACAGGTAACAAATAAGGTAGACCACGCCCACTGCAAATATTAGAAATATAGAATATAGATATAGAGAAACATAACAAGTAATCAACAGAGGTCAAAATACACATTATGGCTCCGATACCTGAATTATTTCTACCTGAGCATGCAGACATCTTTCTCTTTTAAAAATCACATTTCACTTTCACTTCCTGCAGGATTCACATTTCTTACCTTTGCAATGTTTACATTTCTGACTGTGCAACATTTATTTATAATCTTTACTTGTGGGAAGCTACTTTTTCACTGTGCAATAAACATATTGTGCTGTAAATATTTTTAAGAATACATTGTCCTTATTCTCGGCTGTGGATCAGTTTTAAGTCGGTCGTCTCTCAGGAAAGGTTTGGGGTTCGATCCCCAGCTCCTGCAGCCACATGTCCGATGTGTCCTTGGGCAAGACACTTTAATTGATAATGGCTCCAGCTCCGTCGCTTCGTAATGCACAGACAGTTTTATCCGTCTTCTCCTCAAACTCTCCGACAGAAAGCATTCAAATATCTTCTCAACCAGTGGATGTGTCGTTTTGAATATATTCATTTACAGTAAGCATTAAAAATGACATAAACGTTTGAAAATCAGTGCTGCCTTCGTCTGTTTAAAAAGTGTGACTGATCAAAAAATGCACAAGAGCGAAGAGGAATGGAGGGAAAACAGAGAAGAGGAAATCTGGGGAAGAGAGAAAAAGTTATGTGAAGACAAATAAAGAGAGAAGGAGAAGAAAAGAAAGAGGGCTTGTCGTTTCACCTCCCTAATCCCCCTCCTTCTCACCGCCTTTTCTTCATGAACTCTAGAACTAATCTACTTCCTGGTTACCGTGGAGACCAGAGGAGAAGTGAGGGACAGGCCACAGGTTGTCGTGGCGACGGCTAACTACTCCTTTAATTGAACCCACTTACCCCCTGCTGCTTCCTTTACTAAGGACTGTAGAAAAAGAAGTGAGCGTCTTCAACCTGCATTCTTTCTAATGGCCAGCAGGAGGCGCCTCTAACTGAACGTTAGCTGACTTCTCAATTAACTTATTCCCTCAGTAAACATTTTCCTAATGAGTTAAGTGTCTCAATCACTCATATTAAGTAGGAGAATTTTAATTTGTCCAGGTTAGATGTCAGCTTAAAGCGGCTCTGTGACTCCTGACTTCACGCCCTCACCTGTTCCAGAAAACCCAGACGCTTCTATCTTAATCCATCTGTTAGCATCTGTCTTCAGACACAACTTTTCTTAATGCTCTTATCATCATAGACACACACACACACACACACACACACACACACACACACACACACACACACACACACACACACACACACACACACACACTGTGCATGCTCACAATTCACGTCATCCTCTATTGAAGCCATAACTCCAGTGTATTCAGGTGATAACAGTATTGAGTAAATACTGTTTGTCTATCCACAGCATTCCTCAGATGCTCCGCCTTAGGACTTTGAGATTGTCACACACACACACAGACACACACACACACACACACACACACACACACACACACACACACACACACACACACACACACACACACACACACACACAGACTGCTGAGGGCGGATGTGTTTGAAGTGCTGTGGGCCGGGGAGGGGATGTTTGGGGTTGACAGCGGACTAAGGGGGGTGTGTGTGAGGCAGGTACCTACATGCTCTCCTCTTTGTCTCCTTCTACACGACACTTCAAACCACACACACTCCTGGTGGGCCCTCGCTCTCTCTCTCTCTCTCTCTCTCTTTTGTTACTCACATGAGCTCCACTTTTAGTAATCTAAAGAAAGGATCAGAGCCTGAGGTTATTGATGTCTGAGGGTCTATCGCTGCAGCCACACATCCATCCAGCACATTAAACCAGAGAAGGATGTGTGGTGATCACCCCGACTTTTTATTTTGTGTGACCAGGAGGACAAACATTTAAAAAACTGACACTTTCAACAACATTTATGCTTTAAGAAAACCTGTTTCAATTTGTCAGGCAGGCGAGACCACATGACAATTTATCTACTTCCAACTTCAGAGCAAACTCTAAAGCTCTGATGCTTGTTGGGCTCTGATCATAGACTGTAAATATTGTTGGATGAAGCCTGAGTGACGTCATCCATCTGTTCCTGCAGGGGGCTCTGTAAGCTCATCGGCAGCAGCCGCCATGTTGGAAATCCTGTCTCAGCCTAACTTTCAGTCAACCTAACGACAGACTGAGAGCTGGAGCTGAGGCGGGTTTTAAGCCTCCTGATGAACCGTTACATCGCACCCGCCTGTCAATCAGGTCAGCTACGTGCCTGACTATGGATAACACGTATCGTTCAGAAAATCAAAACGCCCCCGTACAGTGTGTGCCCATGATGCCAATAACTAATCAGACCTGTTTGGTTTTTTGTACCAGGCTGTAAACATTTTAATGTATGCTTTATTGAATGGGTGTGTGTGTGACTTCCTGTGCTTCTGCAGCCAGCCTCAAGCAGACACTCGACAAACTGCAGGATGTTGCACTTCCACATCGGCTTCATTTTTCAACTCCAAGTTGCTGCTCTGATATATGTCTGAAACAGTGCATGTCAACTAGGCGTGGGACAATACATGGATACAGCAATTTATCTTCGTCCTGACTCGTGTGATACAATCGCTGGTGCCAAAATATCAACATTTTAATTTAAAAAATACATCACTTGTCGCAGGTTTCCCTGCCAATTAGACTCACCACGTCATTACTTCCTGACTCTTCACGTGAGCGTTTAATTGAGAGTCGTTTAAAAGAGTCTAAGAAGAAGAAGACTCTCTTCATCTGTTTCTTAAATTCACTGTACTGTAACTTTATGTCCAAATGAATACCTGATAAGTGATGACACATTACGTCTTAAGATTGTTAATTTTCTCTTAGTGGATAATTAGTCGTTTGTTGTTGTTATTTAAGCAGGATGACAATAACCTGCTTGTAAACATTTCACTTGACTGAAAAGTCTTTAAGAATATTAATCAGAGTATTTTAGTGCAGATAGAGAGGTTTGAAGATTCATTTCACTTTAAAACGGTGCCTCCCCTCCCTCTCTTTAACCCACTCACTCTTCATCCACTCTCCCTCCCTCCCTCCATCCCTCTCTCTCTCTCTCTTACCCGCGTCTCTTTCACCTCCTCTCCCTTCACGGACCTCGCCCACTTTGAAGTCTGCTGACATCTGAAAGAGGACAAAGAGACACAGACATGAAACCCAGCTGCTTCTGAAGACGGACAAAAGGATGCGAAAGAGAGAGAGAGAGATGGAAAGATAGAGAGGAGCATAAAGAGAGCACTTCTAAAAGAGAGGATGAGAGGAATAGAGCACGACAAGGAGAGGAAAGTTATGGTTACATTCTTTTTTTTTATTCTCTGAGAATGCAGCAAACAAAATCTCCAGTTGTGGGATCAAAAAACTTTATTTACAATCAGTGTTTTGAAATGTTTTTGATTACAAGCACAACTTCAGGGCAGGTGTTCACCTGATACAGTAAGTATAGTTTCATTTTAACTGACACCTGGTGGAAATTAAAGGAACTGCAGTCTGAACTAGAGCTGCTCACCTGCAGCTTTCTGGCTGCTACGATCTTTAAACTAACTGAGAAGAGAGGCACAACACAGAGTCAGTGTTAAGACTCCGCAGAGCTGGACCAGTCAGGGACATCAGCTGAAGAGAAAATGAGTAAAGCGACACGTCCGGTCAAACAAAGCAAACACCTGCTGTTGCAACACAAAGTTTTGAATTAGCACATGCAGTCAAATTCTACAGATAAAGATACATGTGTACAAATTCTGCTACAGGGTCATACTGGCTCTCTGTCCCTCGTCTCATTACTGACACAGTGTTCTTTGTCTGTGTGTCAAAGGTATGCAGGGGGCCAGGTGAGGGGTTAGGGGGGAGGGGGAGTTTGAGAGGCTCCATCCCCTTTATGTTAAGACCATTGTTTGACGAGCTGTGACTCGCCAGAGGCTCCCTGCCACAGGCTCAAAAAACACCAAGCATGTGTAGAATGACATTCAGAAGAAGAGATTGGGGCTCATGCAAAATGTTTTTAACGTCATGACACTAAGCAGCAATATTAGCTGCTGGAGTCTTACTTACATGATCACTTAATGCAGGGCGAAGCCAGGATTTGAGTAAGATGCTGATATGGGATGTTTGCAATTCAACAATTTACCTTTTCTGCCGCTTAAGTTCTTTTCTCTCTAATAATTTCATCATTTTAAAGCATGAGATTATAAGTCTTGCAGAGCTTAAAGTCTCTTGAATACCTGTCCGCTTTCTCAAGAGAAAGAGGGGGTGGCATCCTGTTTAGAGTTTTTCTCACGTGAGACTGGTTTCAGGCGGTTAACGGTTACTCATTTGTCCATGAACGGGAAGTGATGCAATTATAAGGCTGAATAGCAGAGCACACTTACTGGAGTCTGTCATTTCACCTGGGAAAGAGACTGTGGAGGAGTTGAGAGCTAGTTACCTATTTACCCCGTTATGCAAGAGTTAAATCTGTGTAACTGTGATATTAGAGATGCTTTTGCAGCCTGAGCCCCCCATGTCTGTCCCCCTCGATATCTATCCTGTAAAATGTGTTTTGTCTTTATATATTTTATCTGCTGTTTGTCTGAACAATCCTGCATGAATGAACTCACCAATGAAAGTGTACAATCGTTCACTGGAGACACATTTAAAATGAGAGAGCAACAAGCCCAGAATCAGAGTCTTTATAACTAGAGACGAATGCACATGAAGGGTAAGGGCACACTCACGGGCCATCCAGCCCAGTCCAACCAGGCATTGTGGGAAAAGCGAACAGAACGAGAAAGGAGGGGAGGTGATGAAGATGATGGTGCTGCCCAACTTTAGGAGAAAAAAACCAGGAGAATGTGTGGGAACAAAGCAGTAAAGCAGCAGTTGATGACAGCTATGATTGAGGCCGTTTGAGGTTAAAGACGCCCTGAAACCGCTCTCACACAGCATCCCCTCCACACTGTGTTTAGCATAAATGACCACTGTAACACCTCCATGCATTCACCTTGATCTGTTATTCCCACTCTGACCCCTTTTTCATCTGGTCGCTCTTTCTTTAAAAGCCAGGTGGTGCACACAGCAGCAGGTAATAGACCTCCACTTTCTGATCTGCAGTACAAAAAACAGTCCTACATCAGTACTTTTGTGATGAAGTTTGGCTGCAGATCCTAAAAGGAAATCATCAGCACGAAGTTTGATTTAATCAGATTTAACTATTAACCTGCTTGAAATAAACTTTTTCACTTCTCCATTTGTCTGTTAACAAGCTTTATGAGAAGTTAAATGGGTTGGCTCAAAGTTGGGTGGGTTTAATGCAAGTGGCAACCTCCGGGGTTAAAATATGAAGCCAACGAGGAAGTGCAAAATCCTGCAGTCTGTCGAGTGTCCGCTTGAGGCTGTCTCCAAGAGCCACGGAAGCCACAAACACACAACAGTCAAAAAAGCAAATTTTAGTTTTAGGTCTGATTAGTCATGGTCCTCATAGTCACAAACTGTACAGGTGGCGTTTTGATTTTATGAACGATACGAGTTATCCGTAGTTAGGCCTGAGGGTGACCCGATTAACAGACGGACGCGGTGTAGTGGTTTGTCAGGAGGCTTAAAACCCGCCTCAGCTCCAGCTCTCAGCCTGTCGTTAGGTGGACTGAATGTTAGGCTGAGACAGGATTTCCAGCATGGCGGCTGCTGCTGATGAGCCTCCGGAGCCCCCTGCAGGAACAGATGGGTAACGCCACTCAGGCTTCATCCATTAATATTTACAGTCTATGGTTCAACTTCAACGAGTCATGCTTAAATATCACACCCAGTTTCATCCAGGTAAGCACGGATTAGTTTAAGAACATATGCTATATTGTACAGCTAGTCAGAGCAACAGCAGGAAACTGGCCCAAACAATAAATGAAGCCACATGTAATGTAGTGTCTTAATTATAGATGATGCATCATATGTTTGGAATTTGCTTCAGTGTTTGGATGAATTTAACTTCTGTCTTGTGTTCACTTCTTTTTAAATATACAAAATATTCCTTCTTGTCCGCAAAGCTTTAAATGATAAGGCAACTTAATATCTGTCTGACTACAGGCCAATCAGATCCCTCAGATCCGCAGGTATGAATCTGCTGAGTTTACCTAAATCAGGTGAAGGTGCATTTCGTCACTGCGGTGCTGACGTTAGGGTGACTGAAAGAGCTGGCGTTGATTTGTAACGTGTCGAAAAAATGAAAGGATCAGAAAGGGATTTTTTCTGGATTTTTCCCCAGGTGTTGGAGGTAACCATATTTCTTGTCGCATGCTGCCCTCTGCTGGAGTGCTGGTGGGGTTACGTGTAAAATCGTCATAGTTCAGAATATCCATCAGTCTATCAAGCCCTTAGTGTTGTGGACAAAGTCAAATATCTGGGCCATTAGATCAGGAATTAAGTGAGGGATGATGATGATGTTCAACGCAACTTTCTAATGTGCACAATGTTAAAACAGAGCTTATGTACACTGCTCATGTGTGGTGCGTCTACAGTAAAATTCAAATGAGAAAGTTACAGGTGGCATGCATTTCTATTTCTCTAATTACCAAGCTGGACGAGAGCAAGTTAATGTTTGTTACTCAATTCTCCACATGTCAGACAAAGTGACACACAGACAGACAGACAGACAGTCAGACAGACAGTCAGACAGACAGACAGACAGACATTTCTCCTGTATCCGGAAACTCTGGTGCAGACATCTCTTTGTATTTTAAGTAGGCCATTGAAACTTTCTGAACTGTAGTGATTTCATCCCTGTGTTTATATTTACTCTGCTTCGTTTACGATGATATGGACCTACGGGTCTTAAATAAAGGCTTTAATTTAACATTTTAATTTAAGCATTTCCTGTAGTTGTTATTCATTGTGTAATATGTTGATTCCGATGGCTGTCCTTTATTTGACATCGATCTGGATGAATATGGTGTTTCAAAAAACAAGTCGGAAAAGCAACATGAACACCTTTAAGTACCTGAATCAGCTCATACCTGGCGATAACACACTACGTGATCGTTTGCGCGCGAAAGTAACACGTCATGTTCACAGATAGCTAGAACGTGCACGATACTTCCGGTTTCAATGACACAATAAGAGGACTAAGTTGATAACAATATCATTACAACTTAAAGAGTTGTAACATAGCAGCCATGTTGGGTTGTAACTCTGACTTCTGAAGGTTCGGGATGCTCCTGATGACGTATGAGACCGGAAATAAGGAATTTCCGACCTCCGAAATCAAATTGAACGCACCATCATGTAAACAAAGAGCCTTAAAACAGCTGCAGACAATAATACCATTAAAAGGTATCACCAAAAATACACAGTACGTCCTGGTATCACATTTGAGGCTTCATAAACTGTAATGGTCCTATCTTTGATTAAACTTAATTCAATCTTTAAAATCCATGTGGCTCTATGGTCTCACTCTTCCTCTCCAAACCTGCACTTTTATAAACATTTAAAAATATATCCCTGACATTCATGGATAAGTTTAATAGTACTTAAATAACGGCCCACACAGGAGTATTGAAGGTTCAGGATGCTGGAAACGTTCGTTAAACGTGCACACTCGAGAGATCAGAGAAAAAAGGCAAACCAAGTTGTGCTTTTTTTAAACATTTTTATTTTTACAAATGTTCCACTTCTCCAGCTCCACTCTTAGAAGGTTCTGTAAAACAAAACAGGAAAGAAAAGAGGGTTAGTAATTGATATTTGTGTGAGTGCTTCAGGCCACCCCTGCACAAGTCAGTGCCCCAGTAAGGCCCCCGACTCAAAGCCAGGACACGCCCCTGCAAACTGTACAAACACAATTACAATAAATATCAATCAAAACACTTGTGAATATCTACTCCTTTAATTTAGCATGGTTTAGAAACCAGCCAGCTGTATATTTATGGTGATGCTTTTTGATTCAAGCTCATGTTTTGTATATTTTTTGGATTTCTTTACAAAGTCGACCTTCAGGTTATGAAATCTGGGAACAACTTCTTACTTTGCAACAACGCTGTCGTCCCTTGCCAGCCTCAGGATGGAGTCGTCAGACTCGCCCTGCAGGAAGGAAAAAGAAGACAACTGTTCAGGACAAAAGCTTCAGTGTTTGGGAAATTACAAACTCATGGCGAGGGGGGTGGTACAGCGTGCAACAGCCACCAACAGGAACAGGCAAGGTCGTTCCCGAAGCAGAGAATCCAGTCTCTATGTAACCAGGTAGAATCTATAGTCGCTTCAAACACTCAACACTTTCATTTCCTCTGATGTTAACAGACAGACGACACGTACTGTAAACTGTTCAATACTTCAGACTCGTACAAATAAATGAACCTGCAGTCCAAATAAAGAGAGGGTTCCAAGTAAAAAGAAAACTGCTGGGGCGTTAAAGGCCGAATGGTTTGTTTGCACGCCCCATGTACGGAGGCTGTGGTCCTCCAAGTGGCCGGTCTGGTTTGGAATCCGACCTGTGGCTCCTTTTCCTGACATCATTCCCCACACTCTCTCTCTCACTGATTTCTGACTATCGACTGTCCCATCGCTAAAATAAAGCCCCCCCCAAAAAGCCTGCTGAAGAGGTTGACTGCTCACGAAAACAGAAAATACATGTTGATCTTTGATCCAGCTCTGATATATCATATCTTAGACATCAGCTTTTACAGAACCAGCAGGTGGAGGTCAAATCATGACGTGTGCATCATGTAATCACGAGATCATCAGCTCGTAGATTCTCAGGATGTGTTCACACCGTTCGTCTTAGTGCACAATCCTGAACAAGTTTCAACTTGAAATAGTCTTTAACTGATCCACACATTCTAAAAAAAGACATCACATGCAGCACTGTGTTGTGAGGAAAGAGGACATTAAAGCTAGTGTTCACAGTTTCATTCAGTAGCTGAGGTCAAGTGTTAGCCAGTATATTTCTGAGCGAATGACGAGAGCCAGGAAGAAAAACGTCCACATTTTAACTGTCATTTTATGAAGCTATTGGGGCCACAGGAAGTCTAGCCAGAGTTAAATGTCTTTCAGGATCTTTAAAGAGGCTCGTTTAAACCACATCTGTCTGCACCATTCATCAAGATCGTGAACGTCAGTCAACCTTTCTCCTCCATAAAGCCTCATTTATGATGAAGGGGCTTCTCCTTGTGTGACAGCAGCGCGAGACTCACCATTCTGCGGATGGCGCCACAGATAGCGTAGGTCTTGAACTGACCGTTGAAGCGACCGGTCACCTTGTCAACCTGCAGAGGACAAAGAGCAACACATGAGTAGAGAAAACACTGAAAGCATCTGCTGTTCACGAGAAGCTCCTTTAAAATAACAACAAATACGTAAACGTGCACGCTCATTTTAAGTTTTAGACGAGTGCAGCAGATTTAACTAGTGGCTGTGAAGGTAAATAGTAAATGGACTTGGGCAACACAGGTCACACCTACATATTCTCACACTGATGGTAGAGGTGACCATCAGCACTAACTAATCCCATGCATGCACATTCATACCCCGCTGACGAAGCAGCGGGAGCAACTCTGGGTTAAGTGTCTTGACTGCAAGAGCTGGGGATCGAACCCCAGACCTTTCGGTTGAGAGACGACCGACTCTTCCACTGAGCCACAGCCGCCCCAAAGATGGTAAGATGGATAAAGCAAAAATCTTCAACACAGTACAGTGGTAAGTCAACATCATTTGTAATAAATTGTTAAGAATCTGCAGGAAGTTAATAATGGAATAATGGCACAAACGTTTTCCCATCACATTTATTCTAGCCCTCTTCTCCTAGCAGAGAGAATCACTCCCATGATTCCCCACTAACCTCATTGTCATCTTATGTCCCAGAGAGCCCCCTGGTGGTGGAATCTACATACTGTATCTTTGAAGACAAACACCGAGTCTGCCGTTTGTTTTATGTCAATATGCAAAGTTAAGTCAGATAGTAGGGAACACAGTGATAGGGTCCAATGATTTCCACGATATGGGAAACACAAACGGAATCAAGGAGTTTGACAATGAAGATGGAATAAACTGCAAAACGCGAACCTTGCTGAAATGTTGGTGTGATTTAATATTACAATTTGGGGGTTCTTTCCTATCAATATACACATTTTCACAGCTCCTGGGCTAAATGAACAGATGAAAATGCAGAGAGCAGGGTCCGAAATTAACACGAGCCACCGGAAAATGTGTGTATATGATCTGTCTGGTGAGTTCATTTCCGAGGGCTATCCCTTGCATGGTGGGTAAATGTTTGTACAATAATAGTGGTGTTTAAAAATATGCTGGGTTTTAAACGAGTATGGTGAAGCTGCAGCTTCTCTCTCCTGCTCCTCTGCTGTCTGCATGTCGGAGTGTGCAGGGGCACACGACATACACTGACACACAGGAACGCCAGCCACCACGCACTACTGTTTACTTGAAGAGCAACGGGACACAGTCCGTGATCAGTACGGACCGAGCGTTTATGCTCGGGGAACGCACATGATCCAGTCAAACGGTTGGTTCGACTTCCCTCCATTCACTCTCACATTAACAGTCACAGTAACAAAACAAACGTATTGCGGGGCAACTGCAGCTGAAAACAACAGGTATATGTACTAGAGTTCCTGAACATGCTTATTAAGACGCTGCACACTTAATCCTCCTGAACCGTGACCTGCTGCTTGTAATCAGATTTTTTCTTAAGATCCGGCAGGTCTGCCTGTTCTCTTTAACACATGCAGATTAATGAATTATCACTTTTATAACTTAAAGTCTAGATTTTACCTCTGCAATGTTGATCTGGATGGAGGCATGGTCCTTTGCTCCAATGATTCTGTTGCTAGCAGAGCTGCAAAAAACAAACAAGAAACATTTTAATGTTTACGTCAGAGTTAATCACTTTATGTCCTGGTCTTTACAAGAGATGGGAAAGTCAGGGCAGATACCGATGTTTGAAATAATTATGCCATCGCTTGTTTCATGACTTATTTAAGTGACTCCTACAAAGCCACACAGTCTCATGTTGCACAATAAAAACTGAACAGAGCTCGTCCTCATCTGCCCGAGAACAAAACCTCTTCTTTGAATCAGTAGTGAGGGGTACTAGATGTCAGAATTAAAGTAATCAGTCATGAGATGTAAAACCACTTACCATTTACGTGGGACGTAAAGGTCCACAAATTCACCAGCGTCGTTCTGCATGTTTCAGGTTGTACAGGAAGTCGCTTACACACCTGAAAGACAGAAAATTAACACAATCATAAAAGATAAGTTCGTTTAATCACGTATGCTGCGACAACTACAGTCTCAAAACAAAGTGAAATCACAATAATGTTCGTATTTTACAAGTCGTATTCCTCGTAACTACGTGAAAGATCACCATCAGGAATACAAATCGGGATTTTACCACTTTTATTTAAAGAAATTAGTGATGAAAGGAGTTAGCTAATCAGTTAGCATGCAGAGCTAGCATCGCGGCCGCATGTGGCTGCTCACACACCGGACAGACGTCTCATATTTACATTATTTCAGCGGGAAAAACCATCCTAATCTGTCATCTACATCCACAAAACCACTTTAACGTTTACATACCTATCTAAAAGGACGGCTATGTTTGGGGAAAATACGAGTTTTAGACGTTTTCAGTCGAGAGCTCGTCGGAAAAACCTACCGTATACGACAAATGGCCGACAGGAAAGAAGGAGCCGCAGACCCGGAAGTTGAAATATTTGAGTGGGGGTGCGTTGTCGCCACCTGATGGACATTTATTGGTACTACCAGAATAATACTGATACCACTAAAGAGCCAGAGCTACAGTACGTGTTCAATATGTCATCTTAAATAAATAAACTAATAAATTAAAGCTGTTTTTTTTAAATAAACTTAATTTATAGTTTTTCATTTACAAACTGAAACATCTTTCTAACTCTTTTGTTCCCACGTCGATACAAATTCTGAACAATGTTTGTAAGTCTGTGTGGGCTGTGCATCATGGTGTCCCTGTATGCTTTTGATATTTTCTTACCTTTGTGATTTTATCTCTCATGCCGTGTATTTGCAGATCTTGTGCAATATATGTTGTGTTGTTCTGTATTAGTATGTGCCTTTTTGTTTATGTGTGGATGTGTGATGTCTGAATGTTTGGCAGCACTTTGAGACCAAGACCCTAGCCCCAAACTGCTCCTGCAAAAGCAGAGATTTCACTGTCACCAGGCAAACCAGTGATTTTGATTACCATCAATGATAAAGACATTTTCTGTGGCATTTTCCCTAGAATTGTAGTAGTGTCAAAACGTGTGGTTTACCACATAATATAGTCATTAACAGAGACATAAACAGACATCATTTTTTGTCCAGCACAAAAAAGTCCAATCATCACAGCTGATTTTGTTAACTTCCTCAATGTTTCTCAAAAATCTGTTTGCTCATCAGCAACCTCTGCAGAGGCCTTATAATGACATGTTGATTTTAATCAAGCATGTATTTGGGTCAGGATAACAAGTAAAACATGCAGGGCAGTGGTCCCAGAGTAACAGGAATGAGAAACACTGAACAAGACATGAACCTAAACAAACTTTGCAAAGCTCCTGGAGCATCGCACTAACTGTGGAGGAAGAGTAAGTGTCATTTTTCTAAACTGTATTGCACATTTTCTTCCTATAATCAGACAACATCACAAAAACTCTTCAACTCTCTATGTCTTCCAGTCAGGACCTATCAATGGGGATTCACTGCAGCGAAGCTTCCTGGAGTTTTCTTACTCCTCATTTGGGGAGGACCAGCTTTGCTGTGCTGCCCTTTAGTCTGCCCGGCCTGCACACCAGAAATGCTGGCTGTTTCTGCAGATGGAAACCGAAAGCTGTATCGCTTTCAACGACATGGAAGGTACTCTTTGTAGAATTCTGTGCTTATTGTACATGAAGAATAAAGAGTCCAAACATTTTCATTATGCTTGTTTTAAATAGAATTTATTAAAGATACAGTAAAAAAAACAACTTTTTTTTAGGTACACATATATTGGGCTGCAGGTGGCCTAGTAGTTAGGTTGTGCCCCATGTATGGAGGCTTTAGTCCAAGTGGACAGCCCGGGTTCAAGTCCGGCCTGTGGCTCCTTTCTCGCATGTCATTCCCCACTCTCTCCCCCTGGTTTCCTACTCTATCAATAATCCTATCCAATAAACAAGAAGCCCGAACATACATCTTTAAAAACATTTAGTTATTGCAGATTAATAGCATGTGAAAAATACATGTGGAATGAAACAAACAGACTCTGTTTGTGTTAGTTACCTGAAAAAAAAGAAGACACTTTTTGACTGCAGGTTAAATCAATGCAAAGGCCTCCGCACTTGGAACATTAACATGCATAGCATGCAAAGCATGTCCATAGGATCCTGATTGTGCATTTCAGCCGATGTGTGTGTGTGCAGCTTGTCTCAACAACAGAGTGTAGAGTTTGGGATTAATTCAGTATATCTTCTTAACTTGTCCTTGTTTTTAAGTGTCCTATGTCAATATGTCAATTGTTTGTCTGTACATGAGATGTAAAAAACAGAGTCATATTCCTGGTACGTGCTCACAGAGTCGGCCAATAAAACTGATTCTGATTCAGATCAGATGACCTTTAATTTTGTTACCAATAAAAATGTTCTTGCATGTGTGGAAAACACGTAACGTTACGTCACGTCATACCTGTTGCAATAACTGTCTCCAAAATGACATTTTGTTTAACCTTCTGTAAAGGATTTGTTTTCATATAATTGCATTTAATTCACACTTGTAAAAAAATAAATGGTATAACTTTTGTCTTTGGTACTTTAAGTATAACAATTGCAACTGCTTCTACATCAAGTACGTTCTGTAGCAATCACTGTTGTCGTTCGTTGACACAGGTGCAGCCCACTGCCAGGTTGTAGGGACACTCGCACCAGCAGGAGGAGTTTGTGTGGCTCTTGCACCGGCTGTTGCGTATCCTCTTGTAGACTGTAATCTGGATGAAGATGGGCTTGGCGACCATGTCCTTCACAGTGCAGTTCTTGCAGACAGCATGCTCTATCAGCTGCGGCTCCCTGTCTTCTGTGGCATTGACACTGAAAACATAAATGGAAATGAATAAATATATCATTATAGAAAATGGCATCCCTCCAGCGAACTCTGGGTCTGCCCTGGGGTCTCCTCCCAGTTGGGCAAAGGGAGGCGTCCAGGAGGCATCCCTATCAGATGCCCGAACCACCTCACTGTAAACCCTCTCTTCTTTGAACGATATGAGCGTTTGTTTTTTGGTAATTTGACTGACATTAGCGAGCCCACAGTGAACCTAACAGTTATGGTGCAATCAGTAGCCTAAAGCCATCCAAGCACCTGCACAGAGTTAGGATGCCAGAAAAGAAGAAGAAGAAAAGGAGGGAGCTGGCTCGGGCATTTCACCCCAACAAGAACTTAACAAACTTATTTCAGTCGGCTCCAATGGCTGATGGGAGCCAGACAGAGGGCGCTAATTTTAACCAGGACGCTAGCCCTAACGGTGCTGATCCAATGTGCATACGTTGATTTAAATCATAACCTACGAGGGCTCGTTCACTGGGCCTTTCAGGGTCAGAGCCATTTCTGCAGGCGGACATACTGGTGGCAAAATGGATTTGGATTTTAATAAGTCAGATAAAATCAACTTCTAACTTGATTTAAAAACCTGGGAACATTTTCCCCTCAAGCAGTCTGGCCATTGCATATTATAAATGTATGCAGATCACAGATTGTACAACTACACTGCACAGCAGCAAGCACAGAGAAAACCTACATGAGTTTCCAGGGTGCAGCTGAAGAGTCCTGAAGGTCCAACACGTGCTGGAAGTGTGGCGGGTGAAGTGCATGAGCACGTGAGCAGGGATGTTTACAGACTGGGCTGCTGTACATGGTCCCCATCAATCCCAAAATAACCTGGAAGCACACACAAACACAGAACAATTAATAAGACTTTATAAATGTCTGGGGCTCAATTTTCACTAAATGGAAAATTAAGGGATATAAGCTTTAAAATATGCATCATCTGAATATTGTTCTCTACATGGGGCGAGCACACCAACCTCTAGGCTACCGGCGCCCCTTTCTGATTTCTTTAAAATTGGATTTTTAACTCCACATGACTTATATGACATAGGCTATACGTTGATAAGTGCACTGGTGTATTGTTTAGTGGATATATATGTGACACTACACATTTAGTAAAGCACGAACAAACATACAGGCTATAAAAGGGATAAAATTCATGTTTTACGATTTTCAAGTAAGCCTAAAAATTGTCAAGAAATATTGAAGGAATGCAGTCCCCCGCAACAAATGCGGCCAGGTCAAGATAAGTCAGTAAACTTGATTTACAATTCATAAATCAATTCAAGCCGTCACACAAATACCCACACATGATACTAAAAACAGTGGCATTAGCTTCCACTCTGGCTGCATCGTGGTGCAGAGGTTAGCGCTGTTGCCTCTCAGCTAGAAGGTTCCCGGTCCTAATCCCCCTCAGACAGGAGTGAGGGTGTTCCCTTTGGGTACTCCGACTTCCTCCCACAGTCCAAAGACATGCTCGTTAGATTCATTAGTGACTCTAAATTGTCCGTAGGTGTGAATGTGAGTGTGTCTGGTTGTCAGTCTCTATATGTCAGCCCTGTGATTGACTGGCGAACAGTCCAGGGTGTACCCCGCCTCTCGCCCATTCACAGCCCCCCGCAACCCAGAACGACAAATTTGGTGGATTCAAGTTTCCCCTCTACGCCTTTCTGCCCTGACTCCCCTTTAACACCACAACAACTGTGACACCTCCAATCATTGGCCTACTATATTTTAAAAGCACGTAGCCTACATAAACAAACCACATATTAACACAGAGAAACGTTTCCCCCAACTTCATTCAACTTGCCTCGCACCAGCGTAGCCTAGACAGCTTTCACACCATCAGTACAGAGCCGCAACCAGTAGCCTACACACTTGGTATTAACTTCCTCCCTCTTCATTTAGCCTCATAAACGCCAAGCACCAAGCATGTTCCCCAAAGTAAGCTTGACACTTCTTTATGAAGGCACCGGCACATTATTACCTGCAAGTTGCACCTCTTGCTGTTCTGCAGCTGCCATGCCTTAGCTTATAATAAGAGTTATAATATAAACGTGTAAAGCAAAATCAACCAAAACCCAAAACAAACAGCCGAACAAATACACGACAAAGAAAAAAACAACTCTTAACTTTCAGGTATTTCCTCTTCTCTATGGAGGTAAAGGCATGCAGTCTAAAAACACAACAGTAAGCTTCATGTATTTGAATGTATCTGCATAAAAGCACAGTACTCACCATCAGAGCGGCCAATTCCATGTTGAAGCTGACGAGCCTTTAAAGCAGGTTCTGTTATATTGTTTAAAGTCAAAGTAGCAGGTTGTTGTGTCCTCGTTCACAGAGCTGCTTGTGTTACTGTTTTTAGAGCGCCTTTATAGCCAACCCTCTGTCAGCTGTGATGACTAAACAACACATTTGCATTAGTGATTTGGAAGAAGAAAAACCCCGGAGGCGGGCTCCATGAGCCGGAAGTCAAAAGTGTCAAATTGTATGTCCCATGACTTCATGACTGTGTGTGTGTGTTTGGTCTGTCGTACTCCATCCAAAAGTCAAGTCAAAGATCTTATCTATGTCTGATATGTCTTATAGACGTAAACGAGCTATTTAAGCAATAATAAAATGCATTTCTCATCCGTCTCAAAGACAATCCTGAGACATAATAATGGCTCGTCTCACTGTGAACCCTAGACGAGATCTTTTTGACCTTTCTTGGATAGGTCAGCTGAAGAGAGACAGGAGACGTTGGGAGGAGAGAGCGGGTGATAACATGCAGCAAGGGGCCGAGGCCGGATTCAAACCTACAGCCGCTCTGACGAGGACGATAAAATAAATACATTTTATTTATGGGCGCCCTTCCTTCGTGTCACTCAAGGTCACCTTACAGTAGAGTAAAAAAAACACGAACACAATCAACTACATAAAAACAAAAACAGCAAGAGTAAGGAGTGCGTGGTCAGACAGAATGTGCTGATCTAAAAAGGTGTGTTTTGAGCTGTGTTTTGAAGGTGGGGAGAGAGTTAATGTCACGGATGGATTTTGGGAGAGAGTTCCAGAGACGGGGGGCCGTACGGCTGAAGGCTCGAGACCCCATTGATGATAGGCGGGCAGGAAGTGGGGTGAGGAGCATGGAGGAGGCAGAACGGAGGGTCCGGGAGGGTGTGTAGGTGTGAAGGAGATCGGAAAGGTACGGAGGTGCGAGATTATGGAGAGCCTTGAAGGTGAGAAGGAGAATTTTTAAATCAATGCGCCGCCGACATACATGTAACTGCTGGGCTATCCGGCGCCCTGATCTCTTACATTTGTATCATTCCAGGATCTCAGCTGAAAGACAAAACGAGACTACAGCCAGCCCTCAAGTTTGTCTGAAACTAAAGGTTAAAGTCTAGTCCAAGTTCTTTGGAATTACAGACGTCTCATTTCTAGATTTCAGCTGTAAAATAAAGGAGAGACGATACAAGACTTAAGGTGGTCTCATTCATAAATCTGAAGTGTAAGATCTCAAACATCCTCGGGAAAGTTTGTGAGGACGGCCTGCCCAAACAAGATCTCTCACCGTTAAGGGGAGTCTTTATCTTGCCACGCTATGACGGATTAAGCTGGGTCCTTAGTCCTGAGATAACACTTGTTATGAATTGATGCTATACAAATAAATAAATGAATAAAATGAGTCTCAACATGATCTGAACAATAGAGAACACCATAGGCGTATGTCTTCAATGCTGTGCTTCTTATCCAAATCCAATCACCTTGAGGATGAAGTCATAGGATGTACAAGATCAATGTTTTATTTAGCCTACATCTTCCCTTGAATTTGACTCGGGAGAGCCTAAACACAGACGCCCACACGAGAGGCTTTCCCTTGGCACCATAAACGGATGTGTCGTAACCTGTTTGCCGCCCACACTGTCTCGTAAAAATTCATTATTTCTGTCTTGTGCTAGCTTGTCCAGTTTCTTTTGATCTAAACTAGTCAATACGTAGACTTACATCACCGGTGAAGCAAGAGATGCTGAGTGCAGATAATCAGTCAGAAATGCAGAGACAGAGAGAGAGAGAGAGAGAGAGAGAGAGAGAGAGAGAGAGAGAGAGTGAAAATCAGGTGAGACATAACCCATGTACTTTTACAAAACGTAATCTGATAGAGAAAACCCAGAGAGGAGAAGAAAAGACTTCTCTTCATCCTGCCATGAGGAGAAGACGTCAGACTGAGGTTACTGCCCCAGAACACTGACTGACACTGATCCTGAAGCCATCGTTAGATTTATTTAAAGTAGGGACAGTGCACATTAATGACAGACTGGTGGTACACACGTATACACATTTACATAAAACCACAATGAAAAGCAAAAACATAATCTGAACATGAGGTGACAGAGACATAAATACAAGCCAGGATAACGTGCAGCGTTAAAGAGCTGCTACGGGAGGCAAAGTGTCGGAGTATGAAAGTGAAACAGTGCTGCAGTATTGCACATGATTATGACGTAGTGATGTAGATTGCAAATTTGCCCTGGAGCCTGTACCTTTAAAGTGCTGGTGTAACTGCACATAGCCCTGTTGCAGCCTGTTTGCATGTACAGATGTGTGTTATTTTGGTGAATTATTTCACCCTTTTAATAATACTTATTGGTGTTGTTTGATATATCGTTGGAAGGACTGATTAGTCACCTTTACAACCAGATATAGCTTGTAAGGATCGTGAGCAACACAGCTAAACGTGTGGGTAGTGCCAAAAAAAAAGTGCCAACATCCCCTGCAATATTTCTTTTTCTGTAGATTGCATGACATCTGTCAATGGGGGCAGTGTGATGGTGTGGGGCAATATCTCTCTCACAGGCAAAACAGGACTTGTCATCATTGAAGCCAGTGGCAGTCCCTTATCTCCAGCATCTGGGACCTAGCTCCATCCTCCAGGATGACGATGTGCGCCCCCACAGAGTACCTCCAGAATTTGGGAGTGGAGAGGATGGAATGGCCTGCCGTGAGTCCAGACCTCAACCCAATTGAACACTTGTGGGATCAGCTTGGAGGTGCTGGACGTGCTAGAGTGACCAACACAACCACGCTTGACCTTCAACAACTCCTGGTTGAGGAATGGGATGCCATCCCTCAAAATGTGACCACGCTGGTGACCAGCATGAGGAGGAGGTGCCAAGCTGTTGTGGCTGCGTATGGATCTTCCACAGGCTACTGAGCTCCCTGACAGTGTAAAATGAATAAAATGGCAAAATGGCCAATATGTGTTGTTTTTTCCTTATTACTGTGGGCGAGTGCAACCATCCAATCCACCAAGCAACTCAAAACAGGAGTGAATACCAACAGAAGCATATTGCAGGGGATTTTGGCACATTTTTTGGGGGGCGCTACCCACACGTTTAGCTGGTAACATATCTGGTTTGTTCTGAGCCACAGCCTCAGATGACGGAGCTCGAGCATTCCCTGACTGAGAGCGTTTGAGCTAATTAGCACTCGCCTATGCTTTGATGATGGATTTCTTACCATTTCACTTCCTAAACAGCAGCATCAATTGACACATCGAAAATACACAAAGCAGTCTGTTCTTAGGTAGACTTTCAGTGTTAGGGGAAGGATTCTCAACTTAAATATAAAGTCATTAGGAAACTAGAGTTGTTATCACGAGATAAGGAGATAAATAAGTTAAGATCTTGAGAAAAACAACCAAAATGTACCTGTTATCACGGCTAAATGGAGTTGAACAAAATGTATAAATGCATGCCCGCTTAGGGCAGAGACAGTGGATCTTAAATTTGTTCGAGCTTTAAAATAAGTAGTATACTGTATTTAAGTGGGCGTAGCCTCTCGTTTCAAAAACCACCAATGCAGATGTGCCTTAAAATGGCATTCTTACCAATGGTCAGAATGGAGCGACTCCAAAGGTTGCAAACATAAGTTAATTCTTAAAAACCTGATAGAAAAATGAGCCTCTGCAGTTGATGTGTTTTCGGACTCAATCAGCGCGTCTTCCATATGACAATATGTTCGTTCACATTCAAGCCAGAGGCGCTGCTTGTCAACAGGCAAGGCTGGCAACTACATGGGACCCCAGACCAGTAGGGGGGCCCCTGAGGGCTCACAAACTTAAATCAAAGCAGTGGCTCAAAATGTGCAAATTTTGCAACAACAGTAGGAAACCTCCCTAAGGGGGTCCCATCAGACAGCACTCACTCTGGTTGCCCTGCTAAGCGTTGCATGCATTATTGCTGTGAAAACCAAAGTGTGTCCATGAAAGTCAACGAAGAAAGATGAAGAGGAATTATCCGTCTACAGGAGAGAAAAATGAAACAGGCAACAAGAGTAAGAGGAGTAATGGTCGGGACACTGGCAGACATGATGGTGATGAACGCTGGTTGGATGGCCCCTCAATTGATTTTTGCCTAGGGCCCCAACAGTCTCTAGAATCGCCACTGATTCAAGCCCAAGAACCTGCAAAGTACAGAAATGAAAAAGCCGTTAATTCCAAACTGACTGAGATGAAGAGATTTTATAAATAGAAACGACTAGACATGCCTCGAGCTAACCGCATGACAGATGAGAGATACATTTTAATCTTCAGATCATTATGACGAATAACGAGGCCTTTCTGTCTCTTTTTTGTGGCAAGTATTAATTATGAAGGTGGGCCGATAATCATGCTTTGATTGAAGGCTGTGGACTTTTCTTCCCTCGCTTTGCCTGAGGTATTGAGTAGTAACAAGATGCTACTGAAAAGGTGATGTAATACGATTCCCCGGGGTGAAGGACAGAGAGCGGACAAGACGAAACATGGTGAAGTAAAGTCTGACTAACCACTAGGATGTCAACATAGATTTAAAAATAACAAAGGTTAGTTGGATCCAAGTGTGGGCAGCTGTTATGAGTTTCTACCACTGTTTCATGTTTCATTGAGATAATGTCAGTCTTTGTGTTGTAATCCTGTTTTAAACTTGTTTTACTAATATGAGTCTATTTTTGAGGAATTCCTGGGGAACACCTCGGGTGGTTTATCGCTTTGGCATAATCAAAAGCAAACAGGATAGTAAACGGAGAAAGTACGAGAGAGTGTCACAGTGGAACAGAGTAAGGTCACACAGACGGCATGCAAAGTACATCCCACACAGCTGTTGTTGTATACTCGGGCTGTTTATTCATAAACTGGGCAGTATTGCCCGTTCTAAAAGGCGGACAGGGAATCCCTCCACACACCCACGCTCGGAAAAGCAGTTCCACCGCACTTTATCACTGTTTGTCCACAAACAAAAGCATTCAGGTTGTTTAGTGTTTGAGTCAGAGTTGGCATGCCAATCTGAACTTTCACTCCAGGATGTCCTTTAAAATAAAGTAAATACATTTATCAAAATACAGAGGCTACAAGTTTCCTGCCGAAGGCACCACTGCAGGCCTCATGTCAGTTTACATGCATGAGTATGAACGCAAAAAACCCTGTCCATTCTTTTCTGTTATCGATTATGGTCTTAGTTTGTGCTATGCTCGTTAGATTTTAGTTTCACCAGAGACAAGCCCTGGACAGGCTCCAATAAGTCCAAATCTCCGCCAGAGTCCTCACCCGCACCATCACCCCGACCCTCATCTACCTCCACTGGCTCCTAATTAGATCAAATAACTCCTCCTCACTTATAAATCCCTCCACGCCCTCGCCCCTCTGTACCTCTCTGACCTTCTGCACCCACACACCACGTCCGAAACCTCCGGTCCTCGGACACTGGCCCTGCTGTCCATACCACATACCGGACTCCACACCTAGCCTTCATTGTCACAGCACCCACCTTTTGGAACACCCTCCCAAGGCTGGACTGGCCATATTGCATACTGGGCAAATGCCCGGTGGGCCGTTTTCTTTTTTTTTGCATATATTGTATATATGGCCGGTGGTTTTTGGGTCGGTTGGTGACTAATTTTCCCATACAGGTAGAAGGAGTACCAAGGGGTGAAGCCCACCCCTCCTCGTTGGGCCCTCTGCTCTCAGTCAATCAAAGAAACAGTCATGTCTCCGCCTGTCAGGTCTTTTGGGGTGAACAAACTTTTTTTTTGGTTCACTGATTGGCCAATGGTCAATAAAAAAGGTCGAGGGAGGACCGGGGCACACCCCTCCTCGTTGTGCCCCTCGGCTGTCAATCAATTTATCACTCATATCGCAGACTGAAAAACAAAATGGAGAAGAAACGCAAAGGTGGAACGGAGAAACTGCGGGGGGAAAAAAGAATAGCCCTTCAGACTGACTGTTTTATGTGCTAAGCTGACTGACATATTTAGTGCAGCAGTAACCAGACCTTCCTCAGCCTACCGGTGACTCAGCACCGGCAGCTGCACTGGGTGCGGCAGGTGATGACGGAGTTGGCTGTGACGGGGATGAGGCGAGGCCGGTGGTGGATACGAATGACAGCACAAGCGGCGAGGGAGGAGCTGTAAGAACTTCAACTTCAACTTTATTTGTCCCCAAAAGGCGAGTGGTTTTGCAGCAAGACAGTAAAAGGACAGCAGAACAAGACAGTAAAAAGACAAAGGACAAAAGTACATAGCTAACACAGTGAAAATGCAAGAGGCACTGAATACAGCATCCCCCGAGAAACAATCAAGATCATTGAAGCGATAAATGGGCTGTCTGCCTGGCTAAAATATCGAGTAAAATATAAAAATATCAATATCAAGTTATGTTGATAACTTTATTTGGCTAACTTGCTAACAGCTATTCAGCTAACGTTACAGTGCACGTGAAGTAACTTTAGCTGGCAGTGGTTTTTTTATTTTCTCCATTTACTCTTTTGCTGGTTCCGGTTTCAGGACCATCGTGCACTTGAGAATAATACACATAGGGCCTGATTTCCTAAAGGTTTGGGTGTCTTAAACGTGTGCAAACTTGATACCACCAGCAAAAAATGTGCTATCTGATCTACTAACGACACGCAGTGAGGATTGCGTCTTTCATATGAGCAAAACAACACGCATTGTCCATTTAGCACGTTTGCCTTAATGAATATGCAATATGAGGCGTTTCTGCCGTAGCGTGCAAAATACTGGGAGGAGAAAATTCAAATAATTTAAGTTAGTACACGCATTGTGATTTACCAAGCCAGGCAAAAATTGCGGTGATTGTGATGGTGTCTAAATTTAACACCTTTGAAAGGCAGGTGCTAATCCAGGAGCCCAGTGTTACACACAACAGGCTGCAGTTATGAGGAGACATAGGCACAATACAATAATTTATAAAGATCACGTTTTTCCCCAACATGTTAACATGTTTTCGATTGACATAAAAAATAAATGACATGCATTATTTTTTTATTTGGATTCAATAATAGTTAATCAAGAGAAACACCATGATTAAACTAATATTGTCATGATTTGGTTTTTGTTTAGTTGTAATTTGTATCTGAGTTTAGATTTCTTGTTTTATTTCTCTGTTTCCCTAGTGTTGCTCGTTTCCCTGTGTGTTTGTTTCCTAGTGTTGATTGTTTAGTCTTTAGCGTTTTCTGTTTTATTTTGTATATTCTTATTCTTGTTTCTCTGTGTTCTGTGTCTTAAGTGGTTCTTGATTTACTTTGTATTTTGTCCTCAGTGTTTCTTGTTCTAATTCCTGTCTGTGTTTCCCCTGTGCTGATTTGCCCTGATTGTCCTCACCTGTGCCTTGTTAGTTTCACCTGTGTTTTTTGTCTCACCTGTGTTTGATTACCCCTGTCTATTTAGTCTTTGTGTTTCTTCCCCTCTGTGTGAGTTCATTGTTATGTCAAGCGTCGGTGTTGTATGTGTCTCCCAGTCTCCCAGTGATTCCTTGTGGCTACCTTTTTGGATTTTCTTAGTTTTTTGGAAGTAAGTTTTGTTTGCCTTTTTGGTTAATTAAAAGATCTTTTTTGTTCCGCAAAGTTTCTTAGTAGATCACCCGCAAAACGCCCACAAGCCAAACGCGCAATTTTTTGGAGTGAACACGCAATTTAGTACTCTTTAATTGGGATCTTAGTAAATCAGGCCCATAAAGTACATAACCCTCCCCTCAGACATTTAATCCCATCAAAGAACAGAAATTAAAAAGACATGCATTCCAAACTGAATGACAAGAAGAGAAAGTGATTTTATAAATAGAAATGACTCAACCTGCCTCGAAACCACATGATCGTTATACGGATACCGAGGTGTTTCTTTGTCCTTTTGTTGTCGTGCATTAATTATGAAGGTGGGCCGATAATCCTTCTCTCGTATTTCCGTGGTACTTTTCTTCCCTCGCTTTGCCTCAGGCATTAAGTTTTAACAACATACTACACTAAAGGTGATGACATTTCTCACTTCAGGTAAGGAATCAGTTCTTTCTTCTTTGATTTCTTTAACACCCAGCCTCGGTGTGATGCACAGAGAGCGTACAAGATGAAGCAAGACTGTCAACAGAGAGATTTAAAAAGAACAAAGATTAAATGGGCCACAACAGACTCTAGAATCGCCACTGAAGGCCCTGTCTAAATAAGTGCGGAGTCCAATTTGTGGTACCGACAGCAGGCCAGTGTCCGAGGGCCGGAGGTTTCAGGATGTGGTGTGTGGGTGTAGGAGGTCTGAGATTGGGACGAGGGCGTGGAGGGATTTATAAGTAAAGAGGAGTATTTTGTATTTGTTTCTGGATTTAACTAGAAACCAGTGGAGGTGGCTGAGGGTTGGGGTGACATGCTGAGTGAGTTTTGGACTTATTGGAGCCTGTCCAGGGTTCTGCTGGTTACCACCACACAGGAGTCCATTGCAGCCGTTCAGACAGAAGGTTATGAAGGCGTAATAACCAGCAACACTTTGTTCATCTGCCTCCTCTTGGTTGGTTCAATGTGCATTGTTTTGATTTGCCCACTCAACAGATCTCATTGTCTAACATGTATAGCACAAACTGATGGACTTGGTAAATGATTGAATAAAGAGAAGCCTCAGCAGCTAGTCCTCTCAGGTCAAAGCTAACTGGCACCATGGATACACGGGATAAAGTGTCACAGTGAAAGAATACTGTCACTGCTGAAGAAGACGAAACAAACACGGTGTCAAGTTGTAACAATTTTAATGTTCCTGTCATGAACTTGATCAAGCACAACACAAGGAGAGACAGAACAGAGATGATAGATGGCATCTGTTCTCACCTTCGTGTCACCGAAGGGGAGAACAAAACGAAACAGACACAAATAAAGTGAGGAATTAAAAACTTGGTTCAACTTGTTTTTTCCCCTCCATAGTGATAAAAACTACAAAAACTAACAATGACAGAATTATAATACAGAAACAATACAATACTCCCCCCCCCCACAGTTACATTACTCCTGACGCAGAGGGCAGTGTGATATCGAGTACTGTACACGTGACTCGAGTCATCGCGGCTCCACTGAAAACCAGAACTTTCTGAGGAGAGCGACTGTGAACCGCCATCTTACATCTACAGCCCCAATCTGCACGCATTGTATAAAAGATGTTCAATATCAATGAAATACAGGAGTATAAACACTTTCACAAATGATGAGTGTGTAAATGATGATTAATGCTGGGAGTCTTGCGTCTTTGATTTGGTGTCGTGAGTCTAAGATTTCACATCAGAAGCCGGGCTACAAATCTTCACTCTCCGAGTGGATTTCACAGGAGCTACAAACAGTGAGAAGTGTTCAACATTTCAATGAGGCACCCTTTCATTTTCTCATTTTTTCAAAGAATCCTCTCCTCCTTTGGAGCTTGGCTCTCAAAACACGAGTGAATACAAAATGTACAGCTTGAAAAAAGACGATCATTGTTCAACCGTTTGCAGAAATGAGTGTTTATATTTTTTTATCAGAGCAGTTGAACTGCGTTTACAGATTCTTAATGCAGATTGAGGCTTTAAGCAGACTGCAAGAAACTGTTCTCTCCTGTCTAACCATTAAGAAGGCTGTGCATGTGTGTGTGTTCATGCATGTGTGTGTGTGCGTGTCTGCCTGAGTGTGAATGCCTGTGTTGTCTTATATGTTTCCATGTGCGCATGGGTTTCGCAAGAGCTATGCGTGAATGTTACTGCGTTTATGCGTGAGAGGGACGGGATGTATGTGCGCGTTTGTAAACATGTCTCTACATCTCTCCGATTTGTTTCCGTGTTGTTGTTTTTTTCATGTTTTTGTAAATGCGTGTGTTTCAGGAGTTTCCCGTGAACATAGAGTCTCTTGTGTGTGTGTTTAAGACTTGAGCTGGAACATATCCGATGATTCATTTTTCTGTGTGTTTGCACCCAACATATGATGCCTCTACTCTCAGGGACTTGATTTCTAACTTCTACATTTGTCAGCTGTGTTGATCTGCTTCGATTGGTTGTTAATAACGGCTCTGACATGTAACAGGGCGGGCTTTCATCTTCAGAGAGAAGCGTTAAAGGTGAATGTTTTAATGTCTGTGTCTGGTGTGTGTTGTTGTGTGACTCCGTCTTTATGTGCTGCTCAACCATCACCTGCTGTAAACCAGTTTGTTTCTCAACGTAACACTTTAAACTGTTACTTTGAGTCTGTGTGCACAAAGTAAGAATAAAAAAGGACAATATAATACAAAGATAGAGACAGGACGACAGATCAGAATGAAGGAACTGGTGTGTGTGTGTGTGTGTGTGTGTGTACGGTAGGAGGGTAAAAACATCGGCATGGGTGTATTTTACAAAGGTATTCATACATTCTCTGGTTTAACACAAGTGCATTCTTCTCACCAGGAGGAAAAGGTGATAGTGGGGAGAGAGGGGGACTGAACCTAAAAATAAGACACAGACTTCATCTTTCCAGCGCGGTTGCACAATCCTCCTCCGACACATGAACTCTGCGGCGAGCATTTTGCAACCCTTTCTCATGTTAGTGCAACAACTGTGATCCTTTTGCCGTTCTAATTCAATGTTTTGCCGTTTCATTTCCCGGGTTCGCAAAATGTCGCCAGCCCTCCCGACATACATGTTGTTGAACTCGTTGTTCAGAAGCACAAATCCTTCGTCGGGAGGGAGAACTGGCTGCTGAGGAATGTTGGTTTTCATCACTGAAGGAGTTTGGCGTATTTGGACAAGATGCCGTCACCTGTCTTCTAGCATGTCGACTCGACGTGTTTTTTCTCCCCACCTTTTGCTTCAGCAAGTTTTTTGGTTTTTATAAGAAATCTTAAAAAAAAATTGTACACCTTTGAGAGGAGGTTGCAGCCACCTGCCTGCCCGTCAGCGTCCTTTTCTCCCACTCGTCGTCATGCTCGACAGAAGTTACCACGAAACTGAATCATCTCTCCCTATTGTCCACAGCAATGTTGTGTTCGTCAGCAAGACGAGATCAAAAAGCTTCTTCAGAGAAGCTCCTTTCAGCCTTCAAGTAATCTGAGAGATTTCAGAAACATGAGGACTTGCGTAAAGGAGGGCGGAACAGAAAGGTGAAAATGTGTCTGACTTTTGAGAGGAGGGGTCAAGGGTTCAAAGTCAAGTCAAAGAGAACTCACAAGACTGTAAAGATCTGTGCACGATTTATAATCAAATGAGAGTTTGACGTAGAAACACCTGAATCTAAAAAGTCGAGCTGAAAGATAAATGTAACCCTTCACTTCTCTGTGAGCGTTCAGAAAAGAGCGTTTTTATCTTCACGTGTTTGATGTTTAAATCACAGAGGGCTCTGAACCGAATGCTGAAGACAGACTTTAAGAAGAAGAAATGAAGATGTGGCTACATGTCGATCGTTCAGCTCATGGACGTTGCAGAACAGAACTACAATTAGAGCTGCAGAAGGACTCGTTTACCCATAATGCCACATTTGCAAAAAGGCAGTGTTTTGATAGCCAGTGACAAAAACAGCTCCTAAGAGACCGCCTGTAAACGTGTTTTTAAAGACTTAAACATTAAAACTGTGCGCCTCGAATAAAGAAGTGCATGAAAAGACTTCTCTCATATTTACACATCGCAAATTGCCGATTCAGATCTAGTGATCAAACGCTCCGTTCAGGCAGTGATAGACGATCCCAGAAAACAAATCAGTTCTCGTGTTTGTGTTAACAACTCTGACGAGACGATGGCTGACAAAAGACTTTAAAAATGTCCTCCAGTGTCGCTGAATCGACCCGCCAGGCCGTGATCGTGAAACAGGGAGGGTTTCAGCGCCCGTTGGAAGAAGTCAGGTCAGCTCAGTCAAGTCACAGAAACGTCGTTTTTGGATATCCAGATTTTTATGTTGTCGGAAAAAAACGTTTTCATTTAAAAATCTAATTTGCTTATTTACAGTTTTTTTCCCTTAAACATAAAAACATCACTTTCTAAAACATCAGCATTAAACGTAAAGAACTTTACATTGAAGCAAAGATTCTCAGACGTGTGTGGCGGTGATGTCAGGATGTACTCGCCAACATCGGCCTCTTTTTACACGATGGAGCACCACATAAACTAGGACTTACATCTGCAGCTGCGTCAGATCACACAGCATGTACTGGCTGCTGCTGGTGGCAGTTTGAAGACAATAATGTCCTTTCTTAAATATCTATATTTTACAAAACGTGCCGAGCTGTAAGTTTGAGGCGAAGTTTTTTGTTCGACTGTAAGAGGTCAGAGGTCGATGGTTAACCCCCTCTATAAAATACTAATTTTAAAAACCACATTTTCACCTTTGTGTTTGCACCCCGGGGGGTTTCTGACGATAAAAACAGAGCTCAGAGTTAAATATGTTCTGCCGCTGAAAAGGAGGTGGTCCCGTGTGGAGCTGCGTGTGATTGGAGGACAGATGGCGATGGTGGGATTTTCTCTCTCTCTTTCTCTCGTCCCCGGCTGGCCGGATGGTGACTCCAACGTGGATTGAAGATGGTCTCGCAGACGGCCACTCTAAGTAGTCTGCAGAAGAGGAGAAAAGATCATTAGTTTATTTCAGAATGATCTGCACAGGGACAAAAATGAAACATGGTAAATGGACTTGTATAGTTCTTTTCTAGTCTTCTGACTACTCAAAGCGCTTTAACACCGCAGGTCACACCTCCACATTCACACACTGATGGTAGAGGCTGCTGTGTAAAGTGACCATCAGAAGTATCTAATCCTATTCATTCACACACGCCACCAACGACGCAGCGGGAGCAATTTGGGGTTAAGTGTCTTGCTCAACAACACATCGGACATGTTGCTGCAGAAGCTGGGGATCGAACTTTCTCTTGAGGGGTCAGCAACCTTTTCTTTCAAGAGAAATGTTTGCTTGCACCATCACTCTGGAGCCACAAAACAACCCTTCTTTAAGCTCATTCACGTTGAACAGATCTAGATAAGCATTCGTCGATACCTTTTAAACATGTGAAAACTCTCCAGTGGGGGATTCTCCCTTCACCACACGCTGTTTGTCCTGGAATATGTGTTGTTGTTGGAAGGCTTCAAAACAGAAGCCTCCTCCTTCCCTGCATTGTCCCTTCCAAAGTTCACTGTATGCTGTTTACTCCGTCCACTGTTTTGCATATTGAACGCGTATGCTGCTTTGTATATTTTCATGTGGTCACAGGCTGACATTTACACAGCCCACCACCTCTGTTACGGAGAGACGGTGCGTTGAAATATTGACCTCGTAGCGGGAGCAGAGACACAGTCTGCACCGTAACAGAACGCAACGTTTGTGTGATTGCATTTATGTCTCCATCGTAATTTATTAGATATAGATTTACATACAACGTGGAGATTAAAAACATGCTCTCCTCTAAAATCACATTCCAAACTCAAAGTGTAAAGTGCAACATGCATGAGTGACTGCACCTCAAGGTATATTATGCAACCCCCCCCTCCTCACATTTGCTCTTAAGCCTAAATTCCACCAGATACTTGTTCGGTTTGTCTCCGCTCAGTTACGGCAGCAGAGCTGATCGTTTTTTACTTTCATTAATGTGTGTGCTTCCACTGGCTCCGCCTCCCTCCGTCTCAGCTCCGGCAGTCTGAAACCCTCTGAGCACATACGCAAGACTTCTATTTTTGCCGGAAGCAGGAGCACCATGCATCAATTTACCACAGAAAAGATCGAGCGGGACAGGAAGTCAGACACCGAAACAAACAACATTAAAACATCTGGTATATTTTCAGAATAAAACTCTCCCTTCTGACAGTTCAGAACAATGACCGTACACGTGTTAGTTGTTTTGTTTTTAATGGTTTTATACCACACACATCGTATTATCTCTCGCTGTCGTGAGTGAATCTGTAAAATTACTGTAAGAATTCCTTTGTCTCGGCACTCCAGCTGTCCGGCTGTGCCTCTCTGTGCTGCGCACTGAGAACGCAGCCTGTGGGTGTTGACGGATGAGGGCGCACGGAGCAATAACGGAGCGGGCACGCAATGCACACGTATCTGGTGGAAGTCCTGGGTAACACTCTGTAAAATCTTTATTTATCAGCTACCATACTTGTGTCTATTTTGTGCAATATCGTAATGAGTTCCATATTTATGTGGAACTACATTGTGTCATGCCTCTGACTCATCAGTACAGTTTTATTCTTAGTAGTTGCATCAAAGTGCCATGAAAAGAAAGCTGAGCGGTGATCTGACCTCTGCACTTTGCCGCTGCATCTTGTGAGCGGAGCACGACGTGGTCTGATCTTTCTCCCCCGAGCCTTCACGTTCCGACTCGCGCTCCCTCTTTCCTGTGATGCCGCTTCTGGTGTGTAAGAGGAGGCCTGCATGTGTCAGTGGGAAGAGGAGGGAACATGTTAAAACACTGCACTGCTGTGGGTGGATGATTGAGAAATAGAACAGGTTAATCTGAAACTATAATCCCCGTCTGCTGAGAAGAACGTGAAGCTGCTGAGTCACCCACTGGTCAAGTGTGTGCTCATTGATTTCACTGAAATTTCATGCTAACAAATTCAACTTTGAGATTAATTTTTCTTCAAAAACAAATCTGTTGCTTTATCAACGACTCTTTGCAGGTCAAAGCATCTTAACACCTTGTGAATACGTATGGCTCCTTTTAAATGCTGATTCTTACCCGGGTGTTGAGGCACAGCAAACTCGTGGTAGAGTCGGCTGTTGGTGATGGTCTGGTTGGCGTCTGGCACTGAGTGGTATCCTGCAGCACACACATAACACAAGCGGTCAAACTGAGGGCTTAAAATATACCAAATATAATCGTTAAAATGCTGCATTATTTAAATGTCATCCCTCGTCATTTTTAAATCTCAGTTAACTCAGTTTCTCCTGATTATTATTAGAACTATCTCTGTTATTATTTAGAGGCTGCAGCATTGCAAATACTAACAGCTTGTGGTTGTTACACATTCTGTCCACTAGAGGGCAGTGCAACATAAGCCTACAAGATGCATTTGGCTTTAGCAACAGGTGAAAGCTTCTCGCTAAGTCACATAAACCCTTTGGGGTTTATTGTGACTTTTCTACAGCAATGCACTTTTTTAAAATGTGTTTTTAATCATACTCTTGTCATTTGATCTTAAAGGAAGAATGTGCATCATGTTACACATGAAAACAGCAGAGATCAAGTCTATCTTGGGTGAATGTCTCTCTGAGTCATGACTGTTTCAGGGCGACATCTACTGGATCAAGAAGTTCCACATTCTTCCTTTAAATAAGAATAAAAAATCCCAGCTGTGTTCCAGCTGTCCTCGTTTTTAGGTTAACTTCTCTGAACAGAAAACAGGTTTATCAAAGGTTGTGACCTACCATGCTGTTGTTGCTGCTGCTGCTGCTGCTGTTGGTGGTGTTGCTGTGAGAGCGCTTGTAGTCGTTGCTGTTGTGCAGCGCTGCTGGGTCCGGTCTGTTCTTCATTATCAAAGTTGAGTAGGATGCTCCCGCTGCCGTTAGCTGCAGCAACGGAGCTCCCCGACGACCCTCCAGGCACTGAGAAGGGATCACGCAGACAGAGATAGATTAACTTCACTATTTCTTTCACCAATGACGCCTTGTGAGAAGATGTGTGAACCATATGGACATCTTCAATTGAATAAAAGGGACTTACAATGTGAGTTGTTGTTGTTGTTGTTGGTCCCTGGCTGCTGCTCTCCAGGAGAGTACGCCATCATTCCTCCATTCCCGTTCCCATTGGTGGAAGGCACAGAAGCCAGGAGGCCTGAAAGACAAGAGACCAAGACGGGTTACGGAAAAATTAAACCTCCATGAATGTAATAAATATGAGCTATTGAGACCAAAACTGTTTTTGTACCACACTGTCAACATGTGGGACCTTGGCTTTTTGCAGCCAGCCTCAAGTGGACACTTGAGGAACTGCAGTTTTTTGCACTTCTACATTGGCTGTATTTTTTTAAACTATGGACGTTGCCGCTTAGTTGTGTAACGTTTTGCTACATTGGTAGGAAGAATTTAGGGATAGCTTATTTTTTGGGGCGGGGGATTTCATTTAGCCAAAATGTTGAATGAGTGTCTGCAGATCCTTACCCAGTCCTCTGTATCGGCTAAGTTGCTGGTAGATCTGCTTCATCCTCTCAATGTTGAGCCGGCTCGCCTCCGCATGATGCACCATGGGCTTCGGGTAGTGGACGCCGATTATGCACTTGGCAGCCGCCTGCACGGACTCCGGGGCGTTCCACGGGTCGTAGATGTACTTAGCGGGGAAACCTCGGAGGATAGGTAAATATCGTCTGGAAGCACAGGGAGACATTAGATTGGCTGTCTTGCGTCAGCACGATGTGAAAGGTTGCAGAGTTAATCATTGGTAGGGGGAGATGCAGGGATTGCTAAAAGGTTTTATTTTTAAACAACTCAAAAAATGGGGTCAAATCTTTGACATAAGATGCAACTTCAAAGATGAGTTTGCAAAGGGGATGGTGTAAAATGTGACATTTAAAATACAGAGCAATAGTATTTTAGTCGTATTTGTGCATGAATATAAAGTGTGTTCTCAATGAAGGCATTAAAACTGAGTTATTGTGTTATGTATTTACACACTATGGATGTACTGTGACTGATAAGAGCATGCTGGTCTTCAGCACTTCATACTTATGGGTATTATGGAAAGTAGGTGCTACAAAATGAAAGCTACGAACAAACGACAACACTGCACAGTACATGAGAGTACGCATACAAAGTCGCTGTGGACTTCTGCAGAATCTGGCACTGAGGTGAGTTAGCATCCCAGTGGACAATGAGGACTACAGATCACAACGAGGTAAATAAAATACGAGGGGGCAGTGGTCCCAAACAACAACACAGAGAGAGTAAAGTCGGCAGCCACACCGGGGACAAAAAGTGTGATCTTCCAAGAGGTCATCGCACAACCCAGCTGAAGTTGGTCTTTTTGGCCTGTCGCTGATTTTCTCTGTGTGACAAAGAGAAGCCACCTACCTACTGAACTTGGTCCCACCTTACCGAGTCCGAGGGAGGGGGTGGGGGGGGGGACAGAGAGAGGCGAAGGAGTGGGGGGAGAGGTGAGAGCAAGTGGAGCTGTGGGAAGTGACACAGTGAGTGCACCTCTTGGAGGCAGAGAGAGAGAGGGGAAGGTTGTGGGGGGAAAGTAGGAAGGGCGAGGGCATGACGAGACGGCTCTCCGCCTTCTCAAGGAGACCGCGCCCGTCACTAGAGAGAGTTCACCGCCGCTTTGCTTGATGATGCTAGGAGACGTCTACTGTAACACGCAGTTAGAAAGCAGAGTGTGTTGACCCCCCCACCCCGCCATCCAACCCAGGCCGGAGCAGGTGTATAGTGGAAGAAGTTCTGCCATCGAGAGTTCTGTTGTTCTACCACTATTTCATCCTCTCTGATGAATATTTACAGGTTTTACATCTTCGTCAAGCTCTGCATCCACATCCCTGTCTACAAAAGAAAAAGCATCTTAAGCTAAAAGTCTACAACAATAATTAAACTCAAGGTCCTTGGTCAACGACAGAAGTCTTCCATTATACCTCACAGCTCCAGGCCCCCTCCCTCCCTCTTTCCCCCCCTCCCTCCCCAATAATCAGACAGTGGTGGACTGAGAGAAGAGGTCATGCCTTCTCCCTCTGTCCCACAGACTGTGGTGGTTGTCTTTTAAGTGGTCAGCAGGCCCAGAACCCCGCCCCCTCACTCCCTCGCTCCCACAAACCACAGCACCACGCTCTGGGCTGGCCCACTAAGGGGCCCCCTCATTTCACCATCAGGGACTACAACCCTTTTGCCAGGAAGATCCACGACCTGCCGGTAACAAGCGGTCCTTCAGAGGACAGCGTGTGGTGTTGTTGCAGAGCGTTTGTGCGCATCCAGATACAATGCTAAACATGCAGTGTTTGAAAGGAGTGTCAATAAAGTCTTTGTGAGAGTGTGTTTGTGTGTGTTTGTGTGTGTGTGTGTGTGTGTTCATCAGTGCCTATATGGACCAGCCACTGCTCCAGGTCCACCTGAACCGGCAGGGCTGCATTCACAGAAGCAGAGCACCACTGAACATTTCACAAAAGGTCGTACGAGGGGCTTTGTCCAGCGTCTGGACATTGGACCGGCTCTGTGCATGCCTGCGGTGGCAGAGTGCCAGCCGGTCCGACGCCTCTTCTCACTACCATTTGGGGAATGCTTTATAGTCCTCTACCCAAACGAATGCAGGCAAGGCATGTGCATCTCCCTACGAAAGCGGTCAGAATCCCTTTTGATGTATTGAGACGCCACTGAGTCACAAACCTGCCCAGAGGGTGCTGCTGGGGCCCCCTTTCCCTCAGGGTCTCACAGACAAGTAAAAAGCACACGAGCACCGATTTCATCAAGTCGATCCCCCGACTTCCATCCAAGGCAGCCCTGACCTGGCTGCACCTGGATGGTGGGGACGGAGGATCGGGTGGGGCGTGGGCACGGCCAATCAACTTAAAAGCAATCAACTACAATCTACGAAGAGGAAAGGGATAGCTGAACTTTTCCCCCAATCCCCCAAAAAACTGATGAGCCAAAAATGACAAACACAATGCCACACCGAGAGAAAGAGAAGAATTCCTCTGCGCTTGTGTAGCTTAAATCACCAGCTGGCAACAGTTATAAATATGTGAACTAAAGAGAACTGCACGCGTACACAATCACCAAAGGGACATTCACAGACATAAAAAAAAGGGCACGCCAAGAAGTACACTGTGAGTGAACACTGAGATTATTACAAGACATGCCTGATTCCAAAAAGCTAAAGTGCTGAAGCTCAAACAGAAAGGAACATGGACGGACAGGTAAAAAAATCAAATAAAGGAGGAGAGGAGAGGATGGATGTTCTTTTTCTGTCACTTACCCAAAGATCTGGTGGTCCCCCTTCATCCCTCCGTCTCTCTCCCTGACTCGGGTTATGTTTTCAGGGTTTAATCCTGAGATAGTGTATGACCTCTGTGTGCCTCTTAGCTGATTTCCCATTTCTAGTATTTTCACATTTCAGTATTTATTCTGTAAGAACTAATAAGAGGTGACCTTGAGAATATTAGAATATTTTACTGACATGTAAACCCTGAGAGGTAGTGTTGTAGTTCTCAAAATCGGTCTCGGTCTCTGGACCACTTTTAGAAGGTCTCGGTCTCATCTCGAAATTGAAAGCATTTGTACTCGGTCTTGTCTCAGTATCAGACTGGGCGGACTCCGGATTTTAAATCAAGACAAGTCAAGACCACCATCTCGGTCTCGCCCTGCCTTGGTCTTGGTCTTGACTCTGTCTTGATCCCTAAATGTCTTGGTCTTGTCTCGGTCTCTGAGCACTCTGGTCTCGGGTATGTCTTGGTCTCGGTTAGTGTGGTCTTGACTACAACACCGAGACGAATAAATTAGTTTGAGAAAACTAGTGTCTTGAAAACAACCCCTTTCCTTACACGGTTGAACCTGCCCTCAGTGGCGACCCTGCTCTTGCTCTCTTAGTGCCCCAATGTGTCCCCTTATGGGTGTACTCCAGAGAGACAGAGGGAGGAAGGGTGTCATCCAGGTGGTGGGTCAGCAGTTGTCACCAATGGGCGATGCGAGGAAAGGTACCCACCTAATGAAGTCCCCATTGGGGTCGGTGCGCCGGCCGAATCCCACGGGGCAGTAGCAGTGGAAAAACTGCTGGAAAAATGAACTGCAGGAGAGCCACATCCAGCTGCCGGCGTTCACGCTCCAGTCTGCATCCAGAAGCAGCTCCTCGAAGACCTGAGACACAAAGACGACGGAAGAATAAAGTTAAAAGTTATCCATCCAATGACTGACTTCCCTTCAGGAGACATTTTGACGCCACCCTCGCCCTCCAGCCTCTTCTGTAAAATCCCGCTTCCTTACCTTCATGCCTTCCTCCCAGCTGATCCACAGGTCCCCCCTGGTGAGGAAGCAGGCCACCGCGTGCCGGGCCAGGTGATGGATCCAGCCCTCCTGCCTCAACTGAGTCATGATGGCGTCTATCCAGGGAAAGCCCGTCTTAGCCTCAGCCCACTTGGCGAGCGCTTCGGGGTTTTTGTCCCAGGGGATGCGGACGCAGATGGGGTTGCCCTCCATCTTGTCGAAGCGCGGGTTGTTTGTCGCCGCGGTGTAGAAGAACTCCCGCCACAGTAACTGTCCGTAGAGAGAGAGCGGAGGGGAGCTGTTCTTTTTCACCTGATTGAAAAAAACACAGGAAAGATGGTTAAACACCTGGTGATGTCACATGTCAAATATCTTTGTTTATGTCCGTCAGTAATAAATGCCATTCTCTTTGTTGTTTATAGTAATTTACAACTTCTTGATGTTCTGAACGTATTGTAAGACGAGGCTTTTAGCACCTTCCTGTAGAGATTCAGTATTTTTATTAGAATCTAACAGATGGGGGAAGAGCGATTTGGAAATGAACCCTTTATTGTATCTGTTGAATTCTACAGAAGCCCTAAACGGCATGCATCAATACATTTAACTTAACTCCATTTAGCCGAGATTATGAGTCGACTTTGGTTAGAGATGCACGATCCACTTTTTTTTCAGTTCCGATCTGATACGATACTGATTCTTATCATCACTAATAAAGTTATTGGGGTTTAAGGCTACACAAAGCTGTAGTAAACCCAGCATTGCATTGCCTTCGCATACAAACAGGAAGCAGCAACAGCAGTCAGGTTTTTCAAATTAAATCTTTTCATCTGAAGTGTAAGAATTTTATTTTTGATCACATAGAAGGAGCTGCTCCATCTCGTCTGAACGTCGTCATGGAGACGATTTGAGGACACTTCTTACAGTTCAGTCTGAACGTCTTCAAAGTGAGACTGTGCGAGCTGAGAATGTTTAAAGCGCCCAAACATACTTCTTAATCCGTGATCTGGATCGGAGCCGATACATAAACTACGTCAATATCGGACCCGATACCGATGGATCGGATCGGCCCCATCTCTCATTTTGGTTGTTTTCTAGAGATCTCTACGTATTTATCCTGTTATCTCCAAATAACAACGATTACAACTTTTAATTTGAGCCGTTTCCTTTTAGGGGAAACAGCACTTTAGGCGAGACTTGATTTGTCACCTTTAAAATACCAAACAAAATTTATTTTGTACACTTTGTTAAGCTGATTAAAAACATGCCGTGACCATTCCTACCATGTACACAATTTATCTACCAAGCTGAGGAGGTTTGTGAGCAACTATTTTTCCAGACAAATAGCTACTCTAACCTTTCGGTACAGGTCGGTGAGCTTGAAATAGAAGAGGCGACAGGAGAGGCAGCCGAAGCGCAGGTAGGGGCTGAGGCCTGTCGGGCTGGCCAGCAGCGAGTTGGCATTCATCCTGGGGCGCTCGAAATTGGCCACCCACGCCTACAAAAACACAGATGGAGAAAACACACAGACATTTAATCGAGATAGACAGTTTTGTTTTTGACTATTAGTCAAACCCTCAGGTGTTGCCAGGGAAACCAGTTAAAAACTTTATATTTTGACGGCAAAACTCAACAAGTGACCATGGTAGAAGTGAGGCATAATGCCCGACGAGGTGTCCATTGTCCGGAATTAATGGACCACGTGGAGGCCTGAACCGTCCAACGTGCTGGACTTCGCAGAGGCAAATGTCCGACGCTGGTTCAGGCCTCCACGTCGTCAGGCATTTCAGTTGGAAATGTAAATATTGCAATGGTAAAAAATATTGCACGGGGAGATAACGGGGAATAGAGGAATAGGAGAGGAGGAGGATGCATGGACTGTGTGTGTGTGTGTGAGATGAGGGTGGCTCTGGGGGCAACAGGTCAAACAGGTCTGGTTGTATCTTCATAAAGAGACAGAGTAATAAATATGGGTGTCATCAGGACTTTTGCACAGTGCTGTGTTTGGACTTTTGGTGAGCTGTAGTACCGACCTTTCTCTCCAGATGGCGCTCTATCCTCGTCAGAGCCTCAGTTTCTCCTCCCGGCCACACAGCTGTAGGCAGACCCTCGATGTCAAAGCCTGAAAAAAACAAAAACCACATCAATCCCGATCATCTCTCTGCACTTTCTGCACTCGTTGTGTCGCATGAGTCAACAATCTGCGAGTCAGTTCTGTCATGAACCTGATTTTAATACATTTCTACACTTAATCAACAGTCTTCATGTTGTCTTATAACACGCAGCGCTCTTTTTAAAGCAGTCGCTCTTCGGCAGGTGACCCACAAAGTTCAGTGGGGACGCGGGGGCTGCGGGCGTGAGCGGCAGATGTCTGCAGAGCTGTGTAAGTGTGAATGGAAACCCAGCATCTTGATGGATCGAGTGTAAGAGGGTTAACATGTTATTTAAAGGACAAACAACAGCTTGTCTGGTGAAGACGCACACGTGCACGGACAGTTTTAGATTTTCTTGAAGTTCAACACCTCTAGTGTCTGATTTGTGCGTTTGGAATAGCTGCACAGGTGTAGGTGGCAGATGGCTAGAGCTCACGAGTGGAGCGTTAACCTTTTGTGAATGGAAACTCGACATCTGGATGGAGACTCTAATCAGGTGTGAGACCTGATTAATCCAATAGTGAGGGTTCAGAAGAGAAGTGCCTTTCAAGCGGCAGTTTAAGCAGGATTAATGAGCAAACAAGATGAATGGAGAAAGGGATTCTCATTTAGTTTGAGACTCTTTAAACATATCGTGTGTGTGGTTTCTGTTTCATGCATTATCTACACTCTCTAGTCAAGTCTGCTCACCCAGCTCCTCCAGGGATGGGACCCCGTACTTGTCCCCGTGGTCGTCAGCGATGGGAGTGACGCAGCGCCCCATCAGGGAGTCCGACAGCGTCTCCACGGGCATCTCAGGAGGATCGAGCCGACTGATCAGGGTCTGGAAACGCTTGTAGGTGAGAGGAGGCTGCCCGCCATTCAGCTCAATGATCCTGGGGAGGGTTCAGAGACAGCGGCTGGTCAAATAATTATCCAATTAAAGTGAATTCAAACATCATGTCCTGCCTCCTGAGACCCCTGAACAAACCATGACCCATATAAGATGTTTAGAAAGCAATATTGATGCAAGATAAACCTCCTCCTGGCTGCACAGATGTTTACACACTGACACAATACAACCTGATGCAAACTGTTTGCATGAGTGTGTTTGTGTGTGATTTCCTCACTTGTCCAGGTCGTAGAGGGTGTGCGATATCTTTACGTTGACCTCCACTCCTGCCTCCATGGCCAGCTTCTTGATGGCAGCATCTCTCTCCTTCCCGAAAGGCTCGGAGTCGTACTCAAAGGTCAGCCGAGAGATCTTCCACTCCTGATACAGAGAACAAGACGAGAGTTTCAACTAACCCTCGAGTCTACTTACAATAATACGAAGCGGCGAACAGCTACAAAATCTTGATGCTCTACCAGCTTGAGACCTGAGCATCTTTTTCTTCAAATAAATGTCATTTTCCTGCCGATGCTCACCTTAAATAGCCGCGGGAACACGTTGGCTGGTTGGCCCCTGATGACAAAAAGGCGAGAGTTGAGCTTCCGAAGGCTGGCATCCAGGTCCTCCAAACACTGGAGGAGAAACCTGGAGAGGAAAGAAGAGAGAGAGAACAGCAGGTTCAGTCCTCAGCTCTTGATTCTACTCAGGAAAGGAAGCTTTGACTTGACTTCTGCAAGCATACCAAACTTTTTGTGTTACATCATCACAAAATGTTGACCAGAAGACTTTCCTGTCCTACATTTGTTCTGGTTTTACTCTCAGGTCCTTCTCTCTGCAGTGGGACATTTTTGGTGCCCTAATTAAGTCCCCAACTTGATCTCAACCACTAAAAGTTTGCACAAAAGAACATGAACTCGTTTTGTTTGGTGTCCCCGCTGGATGTCTGTGTCGACAACCTCCTCGGATGTGTGTGGGTTTTAGGGTGAAGAGTCTTTTTGATGCATTTCACCCTCCTAACAGGAATCATTATCCTCCGTTAGATGCATGCTTGAAGCTTTAATGGACTGATTGACTGGAATTAATCAAACATTAATGTTGTGTTTGGTACATGAAAAGAACATTAACAGTCAGGGATGCATGCATGAATAAATAAATATCATCCCTCCAGTGACAGATGGCGGTTAGATTTCCCTGTTTGAATGAAACCGATCCTTGACGACACTTCAGCAGTCTTAATTATCATAATGAATATGGATGGAGCTCCCACAAAGAGCCGGGTGACCTTTGTAAACAAAAGAAAATAACGACAGTGGGCGGGTTTGATCCGACACAGAGGGCCTACCTTTGATTTTGTAGTGGGACCAAAGGGTTTTTAATGACACACAAAACACCTACTGGTACTCTCCACCTACAGACCAATCAAACCATTCCTTAAATGGACAACGACTGTTTCCGCTTGGGAGCGGAGAACCATCTGTGCGCTTTCCGTTGCAGCTTCACAGAATTTAGAAAGTTGTATAAGGCTAAACACTCAAAAGAAATGGATTTTGTTGTGAATGAATTCAAAAGTGTTCCCAGATATTAAAGGTAACTGGAGTGTTGGATGTGAGCCGTAACGTTACAGGTCACATATTCTCCTCTTCTTCAATCAGTTTAAATAAGTGTCAGAGCTCCTCAAAACATGTGTGTGAAGTGTCTTGTTCTAAATCCACTCTGATCCTGTATTTGATCATGCCTATAAACCCCTCTATTTCAGCCCTGCTCAGAACAGGCTGTTTCTGTGTCTGTAGCTTTAAATGTAAATGAGCTGTGTCTGACCACGCCCCTCTCTGGAAGGGCTTGGGTGGCTCGGGCTTTCTCGCTCCATGCCCTATTGTTTACGGTGAGAAGGCAGACTCAGAGGGCAGAACAAACACCTAGCTGTGGGAGTGTCACCCACCTGGGGGAGGGGCTACTGCCCTTTGTGATGTCATGAAGGGAAAATCTCCAAACGGCCTGTTTGAGCACACATTTTCTGAAAAGTGGAGCAGGCAGAAGACAGAGAGGATGGACTTTTCTCATATTTGGCGGTTTTGTAGACAGACTAGAGACACATATTAGAGTTAGAGAAACATGGAGAAGTTTAATATGTGACCTTTAAAGTACGCCAGCCAGGCTAAACATACGGCAGGTTTTCACCTCTTCTGCATGAACAGGACCACTATCATCCAGAAATGACCACTGCACAGCTCTGATTTTGACATCTAGGTTTTTATATCCAACAATGGAAGTTTCTGAAAGTCACATTTTCTACTTCTGCAACACTTTGAATAAAGCCAGTCCATCCTCAGTCCTGTAGCTTTAACTCTGGGATGGCATGTAGTGAAAGGAGAAAAAGTCTCTTAGTGTTGGTTAAAAACGACCTCACTGATGGCAGGCTAAATATATTTCCTCCCAAAGCTGCCAAACTGTCTTGGCAGGTATTATGTGAGTGAGTGTGTAACATCAATGGTGGAAAGTTGGATTCACAGATGCAGCTGAATGTGGAAAGAAGTCTGAGTAAGTTAGAGGGCCCCCGCACTCCCAGCATGATGTTGGACATCAGCTATTTTCAGGCTGCAGGTGAGCATCTGTGACCCTATTTATTCATCTTATAGAGAATGTAGAGTAGCCCACATAACCCTGTGAGTGATAGATAGCCCTCTGATTGTTCTTTGAGCTCAATAAATTAATGCAGAGAGAAAGAGACGTTAAGTTGGGAAAGCATTGAGTATATAAAATGAATGCAGACATGTCCCCTGTATATTCATGTGTAAAAACAAAGCTAACAAAAAACTCAAGAATTCTCTTCAAGCACATGATCCCTGTGTGGTATCTCTTAAGTACATTTCAGATCCTCTGCATCCAAAACCCGAACGTTCAGCCTTTTAACATGCATCTCTTCGTATACATCCAGCACCGCCTATTGTAGACCGTGTTGGGTCTGCCCTGACATTCCTGTTCACTAGCAGAATCTGATCCCAGCCAAAGCAGGCAGCCAGACAATGTTCTGCTGCATCCTGTTCCCTCCTGTCTGACCCTGTTAGCCTGATCATTAAAGCAGAGGACGACTCGCTCACAGGCAAAGCTCTGTTCGCTCCCAATCCGCGCACACAGACGCGCTGAGCTGGGTAGTCAGGACGCGCGCGCACACACACACACACACAAACATCAGGCACGTGAATGCTTATGTGTGAGCTCCACAGTAGTTGTGAAACCTGTAGAGGAGCTTCTTTCTCTGAGGACTTCAGATTGGATCTCAAGTCAGGATTTCTTTGAAAGACTTTCTAATTTTGGCCATTGATTAGAAAAAACAAGTTTACAGCACTTAGGTTTGTACAAAATTGGCAAATAACTTCAAAAAGGAAATAATGATTTTTATAACCACATGAATGAAATTTAAAGTACATCAACAGCTTTCAAGATGACCTGGAAACTCAAACAGTTTAAAGGTATTTCAATTTAAAGAACCAAATGAGAAGTTTTTACCGCTCATGTGAACAACTGACGAGGTATTTTCTGCAGAATTAAGGAATTTGTGGGGGAAGACAACACTCTACGCAGCATTGCTTCTTTTGATGGGTTGCATCAACATTACTCCCTTTAATCATCTGAGTCATCTCCGGCAGACGTGGGCATTAGTGAGGTAAAAACATAGTTTGTAAACTAAGCACGCTTCATGATCACGTTAAGCCATGCATGTGTTGCATTACGACGTTATGTTCAAGAGGTAACCGTGCTCAAGCCCGATTAGTCCTGGAGCAGTGTGAGTGCAGGCCAGGGGGGGAATGGGGAGGGGGGGCAATCGTGCTTAAGCACCGAACGGGACAACTGGGCCTAGTGTGAGTGCGCATTAAGTGTCTGACGATAACACATGAAGTATTGCTCTCCTCAAAGCCACCTGATCCCATTGGGAAAATTAGTAATATTAGCCACTACATGGGTTTAGCTGATCTACTGCTACCTCACTCTGTTAAGTTTGATTCAAGTCTTGTATAGCTGCGGCGCCGGATAGCCTGGTGGTTGTGTCTGGCGCCCCATTTGCAGAGGCGGCTGTCCTCATCGCACCGGTCGTGGGTTAGATTATGACGTCGGCCCTTTGCTGAATGTCATCCCCGGCTCTCTCCTCCCAATGTTTCCTCTTTCTCTTCAGCTGTCCTATTCAATAAAAAGGCAAGGCCCCAAAATATCTTCAATTTAATGTTTTGTGTGTGGCTTTGTCGTTCCAAAATAAAAGTAAAAACCAACCAACAGATTGAGGCAACAGTGCAGAAGATGCCGTGTTCCGCTTTGTAAAATTCATGTTTTTGTCAATGAAGGATGAAGGCTTTTCAAAGGACGATTTCCCTGCTGTATCTCTAGCAAAATGTCGTTTCTGCAGGGATCCTTTCTGTGACTTTGTAAGACACTTGGAACAACAATCGGAGTCTTTCAGTGTCAAAAGGAGCCTTTTTGGTGGAAAGACTTAAATTGGCTGCAATTTCCCCCGAGGTTAGGGTGCAGCCATTACAGCCAGTTTAGAGACTGCTGCCTGAAGCGAACTACTCGAACAAACCCAACACTCCTGTACCTGCAGGTCATTCAGAATATCAAATATGGGACTCAATTATAAACATATGAGAATTCAAATTCAAAAATCTTAAAAATCCACAATCAGCCCAAATTTCCCAACAACTCCATCGACACCATGAACCGTAATGTAGCCATGTCTTTGAACGTGTGCGACATCTACAGGGGATCATGCAAACGATCTTAACATGCTAAGAGAAGGTCAGTGAAGCCGTGTTTCTCTTTTCTAACGACGTCATCACAAACTGGATTCGTACAGAAAGCAAAGTGCAGTTTTAGCCTCATTTTTTTGGGGGGGGCTGCCCTCTTTCTACCTCAGTGGACAAAGAGCACTCAAATAATGTCAGAGATGCTCAACATATCATTCTGGATGACATGTTATCACCTGGTGTGTGTGTGCACATGAGCCCTTACGTGCAGGGGATAAGCATGAAAGTCCACGTGCATTCATGCAAGTTTTCTTGTGCGAGCATCAGTGCGTGCTTCCACATTTTCAAGCCTCTGAATGCTCTTCTGTGTTTGCGTCTGTGTGTTGCTCGGTTTGCCTCTTACTTGTGTGTGTGTGCGCGTGCATGTGTGCGTGCGTTGGTTTCTTTGTCATACATCAGTCCTTATATAACTGCTCTGGCCTACATCTGTGAGTACAGACACACTCAGTTTGGACTGTGCACAAACACTATCCCTAAGCCGGGTAACCTAATTCCTGGCTGCGCAGCGTGCACGCTCTCAAACACACACACATGCAGTGAAAAGAACATACAACACACAGACACACTCACACAAAAGTCAAACACCAGCTTTTAAAAACCAAAACCACACATCAATCCAAACAAAGCAAGATGATGGTGCTGAACTTTACACGTTAAAGCGACCTTAAAAAGGAGTCAGAGGTGAATCTCCTCTCACTAACTGAGATTCATGTAAATTTTGTACATGGCCCCTGACACACTAAACAAGAAACTAAACTAAATACACTTCAGCTACTGACACTGGTAAGTGGTAAATGGACTTTAGACTTTATTGTCCCCATGGGGAAATTCATCGTAACAGCACTGTCTCTGTCCAAACAGACAATTCCCACCAAAGAAAAGCACATACACAGAACACAGAGTTAAACAATAATCAAGAGTTCCCACTCTGGCCTGTTCAGCGAGGCATTTTGTTCAGGGCCGCTATGACAGCAGGGATCAGGCTTTTCCCAAGACGAGCCCTTCTCCACCTCAGGGCTCTGTACCTCCATCCTGAGGGGAGTGGGGGTAAGGTGGGTGTTCAGTGGATGTGTGATGTCCTGTTCTATTGAGGTTGCAATGCGTGTGATGGACCAAATGGACCATTCACACCCTGATGGTAGAGGCTGCTTTGTAAAGTGACCATCAGTATTAACTAATCCCAATTATACACATTTATACACCCCGAAGAAGCAGCCGGAGCAGCTTGGGGTTAAGTGCCTTGCCCAAGGAGACATCGGACATGTGGCTGCAGGAGCTGGGGATCGAACCCTCGACCTTCTGGTTGAGAGTGTTCCTCCACTTGTTAATGTAAATGTGTTTCTAGCTTAAAGCTAAAATGGGAAACTTCCATTTTTCTCCCTTTGGACAAAGCGGTAAAACGTTTCTGTAAGTTCGTCCTGGACGTGTAAGTGGCGTTTTATGACAACAAAATGATCATCTTGCCTTTGACTTTTTACAGCCAAAGGTATCACTCACGAGGTGCCGGATAGCCTAGCGGTTATGTTGCACGCTCCATGTACAGAGGCTAAAGTCCTTGTCGACAAAGACCATGGGTTCGACTTCGACCTCAGCCTTTCGCTGCATGTCGCCCCCCACTCTCCCCAACATTTCCCGTCTCTCTTCCACTGTCCTATCTAATAAAGGTACAAAAAAAAGGTATCGCTCGCTGTGATTGGAACTTAAGTGTGTTTCTGCATCGTCCCTTTAAACACCAACTCAGTGTCAGCGGAAACAGACATTTAAGATCATTATAAAGCAGCCATCAGTCTTTTTGCTGAAGGTTTTGTTTGATTTTTTAGGTCATTTAGAGGAAGCAGATTTCATCTCAGTCTGTTTCATAACCAGATAAAACCAAATAACAGGAGCCAGTGAAACCTTCAATCACAAAGGACTGATCTGCTCAAAGTTATTTTGAACGAGTCCTCTTTATCGATTTGAAGCTTATTTTCTGTGAATCCTGCATTCAGAATCGTTTTTCACGCCTGTAGACTTCTTCTCTGACTTCATTCTTTTTGTAGAGGACTTGATTTAGTAATTTCCCCAAATCACAGATAACCTCGGTTACCACAGAGTAATAATCTGATGACGTCTGTGAGATCTCATCGTGCGTATTTTAGCAGATTCTGAATGCTGGTTTGTGTTACTCTTCTAACAGATGTACTGTGCTGTGTTTTCATTGGTGTCTGCTGGTTAACAAGGCCAAGCAGGAAAGCCTCCCCACAAGTAGGTCACGATCACATAACCGCTCACAAGTTTCATGCAATGGCACACTAACCTACATCTGCTCCAGAGACCATTCTCACAGTTTCCCCATGACAGAAAAAAAACAAAATTGATTAGCATCCCTCTTATTGGTTTTTTGCTCCAGAGCTCAGTCTCTTTACGGAGAACTTCTCCTGTGTTGTTTATCACCAGGGTGACGTGCTTCTTTGTCTGCCCTGTCCTCACTGGCTCGGACTCCTTCGGTCATTCAAATGCACAGATAAGTAGATTTCCTGAAGCAGAGACCTCTGGATTTTTCACCTTTAAATGGAGTTTGTTCAATCTGACATGACAAAGTTGTGCTTGTTTCATTTCTTGATAGGCTAGCTGGTCTGTTATTCATCCAATGGGATCATATCCAGACAAATGAACCCTGTATGTACAGAAAATGTTGATAAAACACCCCCATTAGTGCAAGAACATCCACAGAAATGGGAAATAAAGAAGTTAACGGTGTGGAAAGGTCAAGGTTTTTAGCTCATAATTGAAATCAGTGGTTGTGCTTCATAATATAAAATCAGGATGCGGTGTGTGTCCTAACTCAAATCTTGACAAAAACAACTGAGATAAAAAAACCATTCAGCTCAGGTTATAAAAGAGGAGAACTTTGGCAGTCATGTAAACAAGCTAACATTTGTGATTTGTCATCGCCCCTGGGGTGTCTCGCATTGACAGACACGCTAGCATCCGTTCAGCCCCCGTTTTAAGGTCTGTCATCTTTCTTTCTTACATCATTTACTACAATAGACGGCCTGTTTGGTCTGCTCCTCGGGGGTGTTTGTGGGCCAAACTGTGGTAGAGATGAAAATGTTTGTAGTTGCCTGGGGAATAAAGCTATGGCCGACAAAGTATTGCTAAAGCTGCCAATGGATGTACCAAGAGCGATATGATTTTACCAAATGTAGCTGCTGCTATTACATAATGTGACCACCAGATGGCAACAAAAACTTTGATTTTTCAGCTGTACGTGTCCCACAAAATACATTTCTTTGCTGTAATTCTTTAAAAAAACTAAAGAAAACTCAAAATATTCGAAGTATTCTGTATCCAGATGTTTTGTCTTTGGGTTTCTATTACAGAAACACTGAGCAGATAGGTTTAAACTCTGGTATTGATATCAGCCTCTAAATACAGAGCGGCATAAGAGCTGGTGCATGTCATGGTTTTATTGCCTTGGTTCCTTCCACACTTGATCAAAAGTCTCTTCATTATGTTCACTGGATGGAGTGACTCATTAAGACTCAACAACATTAATCAGCTTGTTTGATTGAAGGTGAGTCAAACAAATCGATGGTCATTTTTGACATCCTCCTATAAATTCTGACTAAGCCTTCAACTGCTTCATAAAGATCAATGAATGGAAAAATCAAAGCACCATGAAGACGATGAAATGAGCAGAGTGAACAAAAAAAGAAACGCCAACTAGCTTGTCATGATGACAGGACAATAATCTCACTGTAGGCTGCTGTTACAGGAATACCTCACTGTTCAATTGCCCATTCACAAAATGGGACGGGATAATCTCTCGAGGTCTAAATCCCAGATGAACTATTCAGCTGGACATTGAAGGTCCGAGTTTGCAGGTAAAAATAACAGTTGTAATTGGATGATGGTGTGCCATATAGACCTGCAGATGTCAGGACAGCTGGGCAGGTTTTAGTGTCGCTCTCTGAGCCTGGGACGGCTAATAGAGCTGCAGACATGTGAACTGTCCTCCTACACTGTAATTGAGACTCTATATATGGGGACGGGTCAAATGACTATCTAATGAACTTAAGATTGCAGTTTTCTTTCTAGGATCGGCTTTGGCCTCCCCCAATGTCAACCATTCAGATAAACCAGTCTGGTAGAAATGGACCATGTGGGGAAAGATGTGATTATGATAATCAAACCTGTATTAATTACTGTAAAACTTCAGAAGGCTTCTCTGGAGCTTTTCATCAAACATAGAATCAGGAGGGGCTGCAAGCTGAGCTGCCACTAATGACAGTACCTCAGTCTTTTAGTCTAGGATTCCTCTACTGTTGCTGTTACTGTTTTGTAAAACTGGGTGCAGATTTATTCTAGGCCGCCCCATCCTCCACATAAAAGTTTCAAATTGAAAATCTGTCTTTCTCTAATACCTTTTAGCAGTCACAGGAAATTAGGAGGGGCTGCGAGCTGAGCTGCCGATTACCAGGGTTAACTCGGATTCTTCAAGATTGCTTCACTGGTTATCATACAAACATGTCTGACGGGAGCTGAATTATCTCCTACTTCTCAAAAGAATGGACGAAAGTAAAACGTTGAATAAAGCAGTTCTAAGAGTTTCTCGGAGGCTCTTTTGAAGATACAGGAAGTCAGGAGGGGCTGCGAGCTGAGCTGCCACTAACAACGTCAGTTTAAATTTAAATTCAGGACGTCTTCATTGGGCTCTGACATGACACTAGCTAAATATAATAAGACCTAATTATTAAAACAAGTGAAACACAGATTAAAAGCAGCTTTCTATTTAAAATCTCTGGGTTTTTTTTAGAAGTTGTGGTGCTGCTTCAGGGGCTGCAAACCGAGCAGCTGCAAAGATTATCGGCCTGTTTCTCTTTTAACTTTCAGATCTTCAAAAGTTAAAACTTCTCATCGGGTTAAAAGTGACTTAGATCTAAAAAGTGTTGATATAACAGATTGAGGGGAGTCTCATTTATCCCTCGCTGTCTGACAAATGTATCTGATAACAAGTTTAGACCATCTATCATCATGATTTCAGATGGTTTTATCACCTTACTGAAAAGTCGGTTTAACTTTGATTGCTTGTTCATCAGCTGGTTTCAGATCAGTCACAAATTAAATGGGTTCTTCCTCTCACGCAACGACCCCTCCCACCATTTTCCTTAAAATCAGGCCACTGTATTGTCCTCTAATCCTGCGGAGCTAAAAACAAACTGCACCATATAAAAAAACCTTCACGGCCGAGGTAACAACACATCTGTATGCGCCTGAGCAGAAATCAGTGACCTCAATTCAGTTTGATTTGTCTTCAATTGACCTCCGTGCATCATCTTGTGACCCGTTACGCAGCTTCTTAGCTTCTGCAGATAAAAAAATCAAACAAACGCAGGTTGCAGCCTTGAGTCTGACAGCAGAGCGTTTCGTCGTACGTCACTGACTCGGCCCAGATAAGTGGGACACATTCAGCAATTTCCTGTCCTCTTCAATAGACGAAATAAGAACCCAACTTATCTGTGAAGATGAAAGACTTTAGCCGCATAAACCCCCGTGTAGTAAACGCCATCTTTCACAGCTCAGTGAGTTCAGATGAAGTCTGAATCCCTTAGAAAACATTCTAGATATTTTAAAGTTGAACATTTATTGATGGAAAACCCCTTGAGATGAAAACACGTTCTGGAGGGGTCCGACACAAAAACTTTCCAATAAAAGTGACGCAAACACATTCAAAACATACAAACGCCCTCATGCATACACCACCCTACACAGTTTCCCATAAGCCTGCCATGCCCACACAATGCAAGTAGCTGCGGCAGTTTCTCAGCCTGTAGGGGCTTGGGTTGGGAACCGGAGGGTCGCCGGCTCAAGTCCCGGTGCGGACCATGTCTGGAAATAGGTCTGATAGCTGGAGAGGTCCCGGTTCACTTCCTGAGCACTGCAGAGGTGCCCTTTAGCAAGGCACCGACAATTGTGATTCCCAAAGTAGGGGCCACAGCAAGGCTGAATAAAAACAATGCACTCTGTTTCGCACTGCCCGCAAAGCATGGCAACGAATCTAAACCAGGCGTCACAACTACTAAAACAAAGTATGACGAGCCACACCTCGCCCTCGGCTTCACCTGTACGACAGTGGGTAACTGAAGAGAGCCACACTCCTTCCTTTTGCTGCCACGTCGCTGCAACACCTGTTGGTTTGACCTGATAACTGCTCTCATATCTGGCAAACAGAGGGGCGTCCAAAACGGCCGTGTGGGGGTGCCTTAAAACCGCCTACCTTCTCTGGTCCAAACAAATCCAGACCATTCAGGACCAGAATCTAAAGTTAGAAGGAGGACATACTGGCTGCTGCATTGTTGTCAGAGAAGCCAGCACTTCAACATAGCATGTTTCCTTAATGTCTGATCATAGAGTAAGGTCATCTGCTGCTGTACCAGAATAACTCTCCAGTTTGGGGATATTGAACATCAATAAGACTATTTACTGTCGTCAGCGTCCTCTTGACGATGACCAATCGTTTCTCAAGGCTGACATACTATCAGTGAATTTAATTATCTCCATGAAGTCAGCTTTTTATTTTAAATATCAAGACATGTTCACAGAAATAAAAAGTGCCTTTGCTTCATCATCACTGACCTACAAATGATGTTTTGGAATCTGGGCGGGGTGACCATGCAGTGCATGTGCGTCACTGATGTGTGTTTCCTGCCCGGACCAGTCTGTTTACATATTTAGCACCTTGATCTGCGGGATATCACCAGGTCAGCGACTTCTTGATCGACTATTTCTGAGCGGGGGTCTACGAATAGCACCTCAGAGCAAACAAAAAAGAAAAATGGGCCAGCGAGCAATGAACAGTGGAGTGATATTGACCATCCTCCCCATGACGGTTTAAAATCAGGCTCACGTGGATAAACATGCGTTCCCATCGACCCAGGAGGGGGGGACCTTTATCTGACAGAGAGCCTGTTTACACACCATTTGATCCCTCAGCTTGTACACCTTTTTTAATAACCTACTTATAAGCCCCCCCCCCCCGAGGCCTGCTTGGTTTAGAGGAGGCAGGCTTCTTCTTCTTCTTTAACCCGCTCATCCATTCACATGCACAGCCATAAGACTACTTACAGACTGACCTCTATATGGGGATTATGTGAGCAGGGACTAAAACAAAGGAGCGTCCTGTGGTGGGGGAGTCAGCCGCGCAGGTGTTTCCAGGTCAGAGTTGTACACTCTTATTTATTTTGTCTGTCAAATCCAATTAAATTTAGAGGGTCTTTCTTTTTAAAAGTCGTCTAAATTCAAATTAAAAGCTCATCTCATAGCCAAAAAAAGAAGTCCTAACGATGGATTAGCATGATCTGACGAGACTGAAGCAATAAGAAAGCCTCTTCAGACATGCTCGTTAAAAAAACTCAAAGCTTCACATGCAAACAAACGAGGCTCCAAAAGCAGAGAAATGCTGACATCATGCTGTGTGTTGAGGCACTGCAGCTCTGTGGCCTCTTTTTCTCCTCGCCTCTTCATGGATGACTCACAGCTCGCCGCAAATCTCTGCTACTGACTGTTTTTATTGTACAAGAAAAAAAAAAAGAGGAGAGTATGTTCCTAGCACTTATTCTCACCTTAGGTTGTCAATCTTTTTGATACCATACGTTTTTTAAATGACAGAGTTTTTGAATTGATCGATTGAATTGAAAAGTACCAAACGCTAAAAACCAACTTAACCAAAAACTGCCTAAAGAGAAAGAGAGAGAGAGTGACAGTACTGGCTCAGATTGTTTTTGATGTGTGCAGGAGATTTAAAAACAAGGGATGACCCAAACTTGCTTGCCTAGGACTTCGATTTTGTTGCCCTAGTATCAAAACAGATATCAATATCACTTCAATTTGCCCCAAAATCATATTGAAGTTTGATTATCTGGTATTGTGGGGCACCGTTAGCCTAGTGGGCAGTGCGTGCGCCCCATGTCCGGAGGCTGTAGTCCTCCAAGCGGGCAACCCAGGTTCGAACCCAACCTGTGGCTCTTTATCTGCATGTCATTCCCCCCACTCTCTGTCCCTGACTCCCAACTCGACCCACTGTCCTATCCCTACATAAACGGCACAAAATGCACCCCCCTCCAAAAGAAAAAATCTGGTATGGTGACAACCCTATGCACACCTCATGAATGTTCAGGGAAGCGCTCTCAGCTGGATCAAATGGCAGAATACTTCAGACGACCTGATGCGCTAATAGACTGTATATTTTGAATTCGAACGGCTCCTTAAAGTTCGAATGTGAACTTTCTCCCCCACGTTTGAACTTTGAATAAAAGAATGACAGCCCTAGTTAATTCGATCAGCATTTACAATCTACACCCATGAACATTATATTCAAACCAAATATGGAACAAATGAACTCCCTTTTTGCTCCGTTTTTGTCTCCACCACCTCCTGAGGATTCATATCTACCCCGTTAGCTGCCACCTTTAAAATGAGTCGTCCTACCTCCACCTGTTGACTCCGACGTTGGATGATCCTGCAAACCACGGGTCCAGAAAGTACACACAGCGCACCGTGCCCGCCCCTTTGACTGCCTCTTGTAGTGCCGGGTTGTCATGGAGGCGGAGGCCCTTACGGAACCAGTGGATGGAATTAGGGGCCATCTTATTCTGAACCAATGTAAGAGAAGAAGAAGAGTCATTGATGAATCCCTCAGAGCAAACAGGAAATGTTTCTGAATGAAGTCAGCCGTTTGTGTGATTTAAACAGAACTGAACATAATGTTGGCGTTTAGTTGTTTTTTTACAGCTCACTCGGGGTGAGTTCACGGCAGGAGAGCTATAACTGAAGGATCCAAGCTGGAGCGGCTGCCAACAGAGTGGGACGAGCCAAGAATGTACCAATCTGAACAAGAACACCACGACTTTCTTTTACTTTCTATCATCAGCAGAGACATTTCTAAGAGTCGAATAAAACTCAACCTTTGACCAGCAAACATACGTGTTTTCATAAAACTAAAGAATCTCGGCTGTTATTTGTGATTAGTTTGGAAACCATTAAATTCAACAATGTGACACTTGTGTTAATCGATTAATCAGTTCATTATTTATATACATGTATTTAACTGGTTCCATTTTTATGCTTTTTTTTGCTTTATGTACTTTTGTGGACGGTTAAATTGCCTTTTTTTCATGCTGATCACGTATTAAAATCAGCAGCATCAACCCTTGATCAACACAGGAGTGACATGGATGCAGCTTCTTCTGGTGTCCTGTTTCCTCCGTGGCTCTGAATCACGCACAGCAACACGGTCATGGTCTAAGTCCAGCCTTGGACGAGTTTTGCCACATGTCACCACCCCATATCTCTCTATCCAGGTCCTTTCTGTGCTCTATAAAAGTTGTATTATCTGTGGAATAATCATCCAAAGCAAATCTGACACAGCTTTAATATCTATTACCTATCAGCTCCTCCAGACTCTGCTAAGGTTCACCCCCGCAGTTCAGGACATTGCAACATACCGTTCTTTCGCATTGTTTTGCACGCTTACATCTAAATGAAAGCAGCTGCATGATGAAGCATGCAGCAGCACGACTCGTGCAGAATCAGAGATGTTCATGATTACAGTCTTTTCAGGTCAACGACATGTTGAGTTTTGACCCTAATTCAGGGGCTCTCGGCTCATTTTAAAAGTCATATATGTTATGGGATGGATAATTGATTTAAAGGGCCGGTAGCAGGAATTAAAACATGGAGGTCTCCGGATGGTATCAGGGTATAGAAAGGATTTACCTGCCATTAGAAGTTTTAACAGGTGTTCGTTTGACACCCCTGTATACCTGAGGAAAGCCTCGACCAGCACTCTATATGAATTTGACATGAGGTCGGGTTATTCCTGTCACAGCTGGCTCTGGAGAACACACCAGTTGATGGCGGTGAAATAAAAACAGAACGTTCCTGGCAGCCGTGCAGCCTATGACTGAATTAAATGGATTACCAGCCAAAGATAGCCTTCCTGCAGGTTAATTTGGTTTAGGCTGGATTTAGCCGACACTTTGTTGGACCAGCACGCTCCATTCAAAAAAGAAAAATACGAATCGAAGAGCATTAAGCGAGCTAATTCCTGACACATTTCCCCTTTCAATTGTTTGCAACAAAACACACAAAGAGCAGCCGGTGAGGAACTCTTGTTAGATTCTAAGCAAGTCGTTCATAATCATTGACTTCTTTTATTTGTTATATTTTTCAGCCAGCTGACGAGACACCAGAAATATTGGAAACATTGGGAGGAGAGAGCTGGGAATGACATGCAGCAAAGGGCCGAGGCTGGATTCAAACCCACGACTGCTGGGACAAGGACGTTTAGCCTCTGTACATGGGGTGTGGGACATAACCGCTAGGCTATAAGCATCCACATGATTCCTTTAGTACCTGTTTCTACAGGCAGTTTTTTAGACATTTATTAACTTAAATATAGACAATTTGCCAAAACGTATTTATTGGGCTCCCAGGCGCTCTCTTGCACTGCATTCCTAAAAAAGGATGTTTTATAATTTTTGATCATAGCTGGCAACCAAGCGGCAACTTCCAGTTTTGAAAAATGAATGATGTGGAAGTGCAAAATCCTGCAGTTCGTCGAGTGTCCACTAGAGGCTGGCTGCAGGAGCACAGGAGGTCACATACACACCACATACAAAGAAGCCGTTTTTACAGCAGAACTTAACATGTTTACAGCCTGGTTCAAAAAACAAACAGGTGTGATTAGTTATTGTCCTCACTGGCACACACTGTACGGGGGTGTTTTTTTTAATAACGGCTCTGTTTTGATTTTATGAACGATATGCGTTATCCATAGTTAGGCGCGTAGCGATGTAACGGTTTGTCAGGAGGCTTAAAACCCGCCTCAGCTCCAGCTCTCAGCCTGTCGTTAGGATGACTGAAAGTTAGACTGAGACAGCATTTCCAACATGGAGACCGCCATCGATGGGACTCCAGCGCCCCCTGCAGGAACAGATGGCTGACGTCACTAAGTCACCAACCCTAGCTTTGAGGTCAATCTTCCAACATGTCATTGTCTACATTTTCGTAGCTTGGTCTGTTTTGTTTTTCATCAGAGATTTATTATAATGTCATTGAGTGACTGCGTTAAACCCAAGACTCTTCTTGAATAACATTTGTACATCGATTTACATATTTTTAAACATTCGGCTCATCTCAAGAAATATGTCAAATATTTGGCAGAACAACATGACACGTCTTCTCTGAAAGACATCAGGGAGATAGCAGATACATCAAAAACTGAATTGCCCATTGTTCATGTTATGATTCACTTGAGGAGTTAAAATCTTACACACCTTTGAATCAAAGTGGAACTGGGTCACACTTTGAGTCTGCTGTGACTGGCATCAATCCAACCACAGCCAGCGGCCTCCTTGAAGGTGCAAATTACTATTTGATCTGCGTTTTCTAAAATAAACCCTTTATTGATCAAAATTATTATCACTATTATCAATGAGTCATTGCAAACTGTAAGACTGCAGTAGGCCTACCTCCATATGGACATTAGGGGGAGTTTTTATCATCATCTGCAGACATTCAATAAAGATTGATTGATTGATCGTGCCCAGGAAGACTTTGAAAAGGGCGCAGATTGTTGTCAAAGCTGTTCCCCGTGTGCTCATACGGCTCCTGAGATTGCACTGCATTCATTTTCTTAGAGCATGTCTTTCTGCAGAGCAGGATTATTCGTCCCAGAAACATTACTCATCATATTCTCCAATACAGCGTGACATCTGTTATAACAGCAGGTATAAGCAGTGGTATAGTGCAGGGAATGCAGCATTTCTCCACTTAGTTTTCAGTCTCCATAGGGTGTACCCATTTTTAAATCCCCTCTATTTCACAACACTAGTTGATTGACAATATTCAGCAGTATACTTTTCCCAGGATGGAGTAGAGATGACCTTTCCTACTCCGTCTCTTATTGGCTAGTACACACTAACTAAATATGCAAGAGTAGTCTTAGATGTCCCTGTTTATTACAGAGGCTGTTTGTCCTGTGCTGGAAGGGACACACAAACCTTTGGGGGAAAATGTAAGAGTACACCTACTTGACTTCACCACTGGAGCGTCTGTGACGTATGAAACATTTGTCATCATGTCTTCTTATTTAGAAAAACACTAACCCAATGTAGAGTGCACTCAGAATAAAACCCTCTACACTAATAGTACTTTAAATAACAGTGCAGATGGGTAAAGATGAAGGCTTTTAATGAACTGTTTCACACTTAAGAGGAATGTTTAAGTCAATCAGGACATGGAAAAAGTGCTGTACATTTACAACAATCAGATTACTACTTCAACTATTTGAATATCTCTTAATACAGAAAATTGAGGGACATCTTTAAAGCTCATCCAATGTGACCTTCATGAAATATTGTATAAGGCTGAATCCCACAGGTCTGCTCCACTGTATGCATCATGATTCAGTCATAATATTGTGATTTCACTCAGTTATACATCTGTACACTTCACATTAAGGCATAACAACGTTTTAAAAAGCCGGGTGATGTTTTCAACATGTATTTTGGTGCTAAATATGAAGTTTCACGTCACAGTGGTGGCTCCTCTGACTCCTGCAAATGGAAATTAGGTCACAGCGTCTATTCTGAATGAGGGACTGAGGACGCTCACATCGTTTCATAAGAATAAACGCCAAAATAAAAGCACACCAAAGACGACCTGGACATGTCATTGTTAAATTTGAAGGGTTTAAACGGTGTGACATTATAAAATAGTCTTTACGTTCAAGTCCCTGGCAAGGAAACAACATATCAAGGCAGCAAAACGGGGTCACCAGAGCGATCCTTATGTAAGTGTGGTGGCGCTGTTTATGAAAGTACATCTTGTTATGCATTAAAACGAACCCATTAAAGCAGTCAAAAAGAGCCGTCTCACCTTGCACTGGTACCCCGGCGATGATATTTATGTCAAGCCCAAAGATAGAAGCATTTCTTCCCTCGGTTTCGATGTGCGGGGAAGTTTTGTGTGTGCTCGTCGCCTATGAATCCCTGTCTCACTGTACCTACTTTCCTGCCGCTGCACTAGTTTGTTTCATAAGCGTTCAGCTCACTGCGCATGCGTCATGTTCCCGTTCCACTCTCGCGCTGCGTTCAGGGAACAGCGGGAAGAACAACAACTCACAATCCTCTCTTTGAACGCGTCCACACAAACAAACAGTTATCGACGTAATCAGTGGACAATGACAGAAAATAAAACGGCATGACTACGTGTGGCAGCAGTTTATATAAATGCTGGCCATTAAATAGAGTCAAAATCAACAATTCTGCTTGAACATTTTCGATGTAATTAAAGATTTAAAACATATTGTATTATTTTGCTGACTATGTAATGACGGTAGCTATGGCAACAGAATCAGACGATTTGAAAAGATCAAAAATAAGTTGTAATGTTGATATTTTCCGATTGAGAGTTTAACTGAACCGCAAAAATAACGCGTGAAAATCTCATGTGTCATCTTTCCCATAGTCCTGGAAGGCAGCATAAAAGTTGTCAAACGTGAACGGCGACGTGCTACGAATCCGGCGTTCCCATTGGTCCGTTTGTCCTTTCTCTAGACGATGCCGGGTCACGTTTGAAAGGCATGGAAACGCGGAAGTCCATTCACAAGGCAGAAAGTGGCAGCTGAGGCTGTGATGAACATTTAAAGATTATTTAATTAAGAGCCGCTTCGTCTCTGACCAGCAGACCCAATGCTCGGCTGTTTAAATTGGTGTCTATTTTTGTTTTTAAATTAAAAAAAGGGTTGTCAAAGGCTGGACCAAACCAACAAGTGATGGGAAATGCCAGTCAGGCTTCTCACAGTGACAACACATTCACTTTTTAAGGTTTATTCTGGGGCTTTTTATGTCTTTATTTAGAGATAGGAAAGTGGATAGAGTCAGAAATCAGGAAGAGAGAGAGAGAGAGAGAGAGAGTGGGGAATGACATGCAGCCACAGGTTGGATTTGAACCCTGGCTGTTTGCTTGGATAGCAGCCTTTGTATGGGGTGCGCTCACTAAATGTCTACGCTACCGGCACCCCATGTTCCCTTTTTTTTAAACAGCCATTTCAGTAGGTGCAAGTTTTCTTGAACTCTAACTGTGCAGCATATTCTTATTCCTCGTGCTGCTAAAAGCTTCCTTTGCTTTTTCACTTCCCTGCAGCGTTGTTAGCACCATAAATAAACTATAACATAGTTTTAAAAACTTCTCTATTCCACTAAATGAGCTTCCTGATCTGAGAGACGTCTGCTCTACATTCAACCAAGGAGATGTCCGACGTACAGGTACGGCAACACAACTTAGCCAGACCACATGCAGAACTTCACGAGCACAGTTTATTGTCTGAACAGACGTGTTCATCAAGAAGAGAAAACTCATCAGCTGACTTCAGAGCAAAAGAGAACATTCATAGAAATGTAGTGGAGCCGAAATAAATACGCAAGTAGAGTACAGATAGGCCTAAAAAATGTGCTTGCATGTATATTGACTTTTGTCACTGTCCACCGCTGATAACAGAGTATAAACATCTCACACATGAATAACATGAATGTGTGAGATGTGTGTCTGATTGCACACGTTGTACTTTGGCTTGATGTTTATTGTGAACAGCTCTCATCTTGCGTACACATCGACACCTTCAGATAAGCTTTCCTTCACAACACATCCACCGTAACAGGTGCTGTAGTGAACATTTGTACTCTGTTAAACGTTCTCCGAAAATAATCACAACACATCCCATGGCTGTTAACAACACTTTGGCTTCTGAGTGAGGCAAAAATCGCCCATTTGCAACATTAATGGCACAATAAGTGTAAAACCCATAAGCTCGCGTGAAGAGTGGGTACAACACCTCCATCGTTTCTCCAGCTTCTCTGTCTCTGCTCAGCCTTTCTCTTCTTCTCTGAATCCCTTTACTGCTCACCTCTCCAAAGTTGATGCATCAACAAGAACTTATTTTGTATTTTTATTAAGTGGTGCAGAGCAGGACAGGACAAGTGAGAGACATGGCAGGAACCATACTTTGTGGGAGATGCAACAATATAAACACTTAAGACAGCAGGGGCGCTGTTGGCCGAGTGGTTAGTTTGCGTGTGTGCATCTTTATCAAGCGGCAACCTCTGGTGTTGAAAAATGAAGCCAATGCGGAAGTGCAAAATCCTGCAGTTTGTCGAGTGTCCACTTGAGGCTGGCTCCAGGAACACCGAAAGCCACATACACACCGCATTCAAAACAGCCAGTTTTTACAGTAGAAATGAACGTGTTTACAGCCTGGTTTAAAAAAAGAAATTGTTCTGATTAGTTATTGTCGTCATGGGAACACTGTACAGGGGGGTTAATTCTTTTGCTCCGACACACCTTCAGGCTCAACTGAAGCACAGTTCTCAGGGTCACCAGCAGGTCGTGACCCCTCTCCACTTCCTGTAGAAGAAGCTTCACAGTTTAAGACAAAAGGTTTCAAACATTCATCAGGCTTTTTTAAAGCCATACACTCACAACCAGGACACACTGTGTTGGTCCTGTGGTTTCAGAAGTGGCATCCATTTTGATTTTATGAAGGATATATGTTATGTTAAGCTGACCTGATTGACAGGTGGCCGCGATTTAACAGTTCATCAGGAGGCTTAAAACCCGCCTCAGCTCCAGCTCTCAGTCTGTTGTTAGGTCGACTAAAAGTTAGGGTGAGACAGCATTTCCAGCATGGCGGCTGCCGCTGATGAGCCTCCGGAGCCCCCTGCAGGAACAGATGGCTGACGTCTCTCAGGCTTCGTACATTCATATTTACAGTCTTTTGGCTTTATGTGTTGGGGGGAGTAAAAAGAGGAATGTATTAATATTGCACACATGGGTGACAGAGTGTAAATAAGTCCAGGGCCAGACTAATCACTGATGTTTATTCTTGTGCAGATAGTGTAAGGCTATATAATATATTAACGGAGCACTGAGCAATTACGTGTATTTGCCTTCTCCTCTCCAACCCACACAGTCGTTGTTAACTAGACCAGAATCTAAATCGGGAACTCGGACCAGTTTTCTTTGTGAGTAATAGAATGAGAGGTTTGGGTTATTTTGACTCAGTTATGTTGTTTGCGTTGGTCAGCAACAACATATCCGTGGATGCTGTTTGTGTTTGTCCTTGCTGTCTGTGTGTCTGAACGCCTCTTCCTCTCCCTCTCTTTGACTCGCCCAGCAGATGGTCGAGAATCTGTTGGTTAAAGAACCCCGGCACCAAAAACTCTCTGAATGAGTCTCCAAAAGGTTGCATCATAAATCAGACTTGTTGTCATTCAGTCTGTTCAGAAAATACCCATTTTTTTATTCTTAACCACAGAAACAATTAGCTGAAGTCTCTAATTAACATGTTTGTCATTTTATAGAGCAAGAGTCAGACCTTACAGAGAAAGAGAGGCATAGACACAGTGTTTTTTTTCTGTTGCCAGCAAACTTACGTCACTGTGTTGTTTGACTTCCTTCAAAGAGATAAGCATAAAGTCATGCGACCTTCATTAGAACACACCTCCAGATGGTACAAACACTTTGTCTGCTTCTCATGATACAACAACGTAATTCATGATGCAGAAACTGTCTGTTTGCTGACGCTGTTGGACGGGGGCAAAGGTAAAGGGCAGACGCATCACACCTTCTTGAGTGACTCCTTTAAGGTTCTGCTCAGTGGGCTGACGTCTGGTCTCAAGGCCTTGTGGAGTTAAGACATTATTTTGAAGTGTTGTAGAGAAACTCTTTCTTCAACCTGCAGTGGGGTTGTCATAAGCCATGATTAGATTAAAGGCCACATATTCTCCTCCTCTTCTTCAGTGTAAATAAGTCTCAGAGCTCTTCAAAACATGTGTGTGAAGTGTCTTGTTCTAACTCCACTCTGATCCTGTATTTGATCATGTCTATAAACCCCTCTATTTCAGCTCTGCTCAGAACAGGCTGTTTCTGTGTCTGTAGCTTTAAATGTAAATGAGCTGTGTCTGACCACGCCCCTCTCTGGAAGGGCTTGGGTGTCTCGGGCTTTCTCGCTCCATGCCCTATTGTTTACGGTGAGAAGGCAGACTCAGAGGGCAGAACAAACACCTAGCTGTGGGAGTGTCACCCACCTGGGGGAGGGGTTACTGCCCTTTGTGATGTCATGAAGGGAAAATCTCCAAACGGCCTGTTTGAGCACACATTTTCTGAAAAGTGGAGCAGGCAAAAGACGGAGAGGATGGACTTTTCTCATCATTGGGGGGTTTGTAGACAGACTAGGGACACATATTAGAGTTAGAGAAACATGGTGAAGTGGATTTGCATATAATGTAACCTTTACTCTCATGTTACTTCTTTTATGTCAAAGGCTGCTTACTTTAGGGGTTCCAACCCTTTTTTCCTTAGGTAACCCCATCGCCCCGTCATTTAGCCCTTCAATAATTTACATCTATCATGTTGTAAATATATAAGACCTGTCTAAGGGTGAATATTATTATCAGTCTTTTTTTAAACACATTTGGTATTCAGGGTGGTTTTGTCAGTGACGCTGAATGTTTCAATATTTTATGGATATGGCTGTGGGTGCCCAGGTGGAGATGTAGTAGCTTTCATTACCACCGCTAAATGAACTCTCTGATCTGAGAGATGTTAGCTCTGAGTTCTACCATGGAGACTGTATACAATACTCATTGAAATAGCCTGCAGGAAATCAAGCCAGCAAGCCTTCTCAAAAACTGAATGAAATCTGAGAGACCCACATCTTCGGTGGTCTGGGGCAGTGGCCAGTGATTATGACACAAGAGGAACAGTTCCTTCTGTCTCTGGTTTCTGCTCAGAGCAAAAGACAGCTTTGATATGAGAGGGCACTCAGTCAGCCTGCCCACATTAACCAGTGGGGAGCTCCTACGCTGCTGCTTCAGAGCGTCATGAAGGCCTCACATGCCGGTTTGCATCGTCATCAACCATTCTGCTAACTGAGACACAAAGTCAGCTTTAAATGGACGTTTCTTTAATTCATTCAGTAGACCCAGATGTCCTGTAATATGCTTGTGTTTCTGTATTTCCAGATGAGTGAAAGTGATACAACAATGCAAAAACAAAGCGACACAGATTCATATTGAATGTGAGAGAAAAAGACTTCTGTTACTGCAAATGAGTCATGTTATTTTTACATTTTGAAGTTATTTTATAGTCTTTGAAGTGCCGCCCCTACTGTGCTTTGCTAGTTCAGAAAACAGTACTTTAACCACCTGAAGTCTGCTTTAATATTAACTGTGTGAGTGTGCAGAATATTGTCAGTGTGAGTGAGAATCAAAGTTCAAGCAGACATTTATTGTATCATGTTTGAGTGAGCGAGAGTATTATGCCTCTCTCTTCACCGGTGACGCCCTCTCCTCACATTATGATAACGCCTGCCTCCTGAAAACCAACATGGCGGTGTAGAGAAACCAAAGGGTGAGATCACTCATCACCATACAGTCCATGGATTAATGTATTTTACCAGGTTGATAAGGCCTGTTCTCCTCCATAAGCTGCACAGTGCCCCTGTGTCTTAAATAATCATAGACTTTCTTATTTGTGGAGTCACAGATTTAGCCTCTGAAAAAACATTCAGGTGCAGCAGAAACGTGTCCAATTACAGAAAATGAGTCCAACTGAAGAGCCCTCGTAGTGGCTGACACACTGTGTGCCCCCGTTTATATGAATGGAAATAAACATGACGAGTGAGCCCCCCGTACATATTGTGAATGACGACTTAAACTCCAACTGTCCAAAACCCACCCATTTTGTTGAGGGTTCTCCAGAGATAGTGAGCACGACTGAGTCACAGCTCAAGCCCTCGTCCAAGTCACTGATAAGAAATGAAGCCCACACAAATAGGGACAAAAAGTACAAACACACAAAGAGCTCAAACTGAGTTTCCTCAAAAACGCAGTCATGCAGACTGCAAATGATACCGACGTTCATTTTTGGTTTTGAGTGTATTTGTGAGGGTTATTGACCTTGAGCAGCAGACGTAGTGAATTTGACATCATCCATTGGTTGTGGATTACCATTTAGGAGGCTTGAGTTTTGGCATGGTTGCCGACCCCATCTTGGTTTTCGGAGACAGATGTAACCCTAACTGGACAAGGGCATGGACTACTATGACTCTGTCCCGATTGACAGGTCGTCTTAGCAGCAACCTGTCAGCAGCCTTACCCAGATGTTTCCCAAAATGTGTTGTTTATTTTTTTCTTTAAATGGGATCGTAATTCACAGAATGAACATCATGCTGTCTAAAAGAAGAAAAGCATCTACAGAGGTCATAAATCAAGTGAGTAATAGAGTTCTTTTCTCATCCGCTTTCGGACATTTCTTTTGCAACTATATCGCCCCCTGCTGGCCAGTAAAATAATGCAGGTGTAAGGAATTCCTGCATTGGATTGAATAATCCAACAGGAAGGTTTAAAGAAACACTAAAACCTTGACTGATTTTTAAAAACGAGAGACACCAACCATGAGGACAGTTTTAACCGCACACACACTAGTCGACTCTGCCAAGCCGCTAGACTACACACCTGCTGTTTGTAACGATGTCACAGTGGCGATTCCACAGAACGAGATCTCACAGAAACCTGGTGATCAAACGTGAATTCAGAAGAAAATCAAACATGGAGGACGATCGTGTTGGTGCCATAATGCCACAAGCTCCTCTTCTGTTTCAGTATTCCACTTGGATCGGGCGCACAGTGGTGTTTATGTCTGCTGCCATATTGGTGAGCTGTAAAGTACGCAACATCTGGTTGGTGATGCTTCCTGGTCTGCTCGCTCTCATTGGCTATTACAGGTATTCTGTCAGAGGCAATCTGGAAGGCTCTGACTGGATCAAGAGCAGAAGATTAATCGCAGTGACACCACACACTTGAGGATAATGTGGACCAATAATTGGTTGCGACCAGCCTTGAATCGGGCCACGCCCCCCTGATCAATTGAAAAAAGTTTTTTCATACATCCCTTAAAACCCCAACATTTATGTTTTTAAATGACGATTTCGTACACAACTAAGAATGTTAACATGGTTGGAAATGTCACATTTTAATCCAGCTTGAAGTTTAAATACTTCAAACAAACAAGAACTGTTGCTACAACTCGTTCTTGATTGAAGTCCAGTGGAATTTAAGTTATCAAATTCAGCAGTTTAAAAATGTTCGCTTTCAAATTGTGTTCGATTAATTCTGCAGCGATTGAGGTGTGTGTCATGTTCCTGATGGTAATGACAGAGTGTTGCTGTCCTAACAGATTTCGTCTACGGCAGCGTTGGCGGACGTGGTTATCACAGTATTTGGAGCCATCTGCCTTAAAGAAACTGCACAGAACATATAGAAACAGTATCATTAATTTATTCACAACACTACCATGTTTCTGTGTGGTGTACATTCAGGATATCACGAAAAGAAAACGTTGATATAAGCTCATTACAATGTGGTCAGACAGATATGTTCGTATTATTGACTCTGTTTGTCAGACAGGATCCAAAGCAGGGGCGTGTCCAGAGTGGTGGCATGGGCCTCCCTAGAAATCTGATTGGCCACCCCAAAAAATCCTAAACTATGGCTTCTCGCCCTGTCAGATGCGGGACTTATGTTAAAAACCAACTATTAGGTTTTTTTTTGCAGAAGGCTGCTGGTTGTTTTCTTTACATCTTCAGTGGAGCACACTTTCTTTTGTTCGTACCTTAAATAAACAACTTCCACATCTATGCCATAAGACAGGAGCATAGGAAGGTAATGCACTCTGTCTTACTTTCAGTGAGCTAGCTGGCAATATCTCGGGTGTGGGTGAATAACTGATATCACATCACACTTCAGGCCCCCCCTGCTTAAGTCAGTGCCCCAGTTGGGCCGCCCCACTCAAAAAAGTCTGGACACGCCCCTGATCCAAAGAAAGTACCGGAGCACACAAATCACTTAAGGCAACATTTTGTGTGTGCATAGGACTAACGTTTCGATGCACTGAGTCAGAGTCAGAGTCAAGAGTTGCCTGCTACTTCATCTCTGTGTTATTCTTGTGCAGTTTATTAAAGTGGCTCTGACAACACTACAGACGGCTTCATTGCTCAATTATTAAAGGTCCCATATTCTGCTTGTTCTGGTTGTATATGCTCTTTAGTGTGTTTTCCAGGTGTCTTGTGCATGTTTAGGCACATCTATGTGCAAAAATTCAAAGTCCGCGGAAATGCGGCTTCTCCTACCTCCTCCTGTTAGCAGTAGCAGTAGCTGCATGTAACGCTCGGTTCTAGCCCCCCTCGTTGAAAAGTGCAGTGTGATATCACACTGTGATGATGTCACTGATCCAAGCCCATTGGCTCGTTGTGGCAAGCACAAGCTCATGCTGCACATTAGCTGCATTCCCAATATGGTAAAAGGGGCGTAACATTTCCGAGAATTGTCCGAACGACTGATTAATTACAACAGAGCAGATCGGCCAACCAATCAGGTCAGACTTGGCACACGTGGGGACCCTGCTCGGGGGGATTCAGAGCGTTGCAAACACAGGCAGATGAGACGGGCTGCATCGATCGGCAGTACATGAAAACAGACACTTTTTTCGAACATTAGCGATTGTGAACGTATCATTAGATATATGAACCCCAAAAAGGACACAATATGGGATCTTTAAAACACTTACATTTATGTAAAACAACCATAAAACATTCAAATGTACCCACGCCTCTCTGCTGTCGGAGGTTTAAATCAAAAGCTTACTCCTTACATGTTGCGTGGGAGCTTTTGATGTCTCCAGAGCACACGGACATCCATGTGCCTTCATCTCACACACATGCAACACCGCCCCCTACACACCAGGCACACAAAAACACCCACCCACACACGCACACGCACACACACACACACACACACACACACACACACACACACACACACACACACACACACACACACCCACACACCCCTCGTTAGCACAAGGATGCCATGTGTCTGCCTGACTCAGCCTGTTAGAGGAGGATGCTTGGCGGCTGCACTGAGCGAGCTCTTCACCTCGTTCTCTCACCAAGAGGCTTTCTCTTTGATAAGCGCACACACACCTTCCCCTCTGCTCCTTCTGTTCCTCTTCATCCCTCTCTTTCTCCTTTCCTCATCCTCATCGTTTGCCTCTCTCTATCAGCCACTTAATAACAGTAAGTCAGTCCATTGACTAACCACGGCTTTAGCGATTAGCTCCTGGCTGTGTTTGTGTGTCCTTGTGATTGCAGGGATCAGTGTTTCAGCAGCATTCTGCTCCTCTGCTGTTGTTTTCTGAGTCCAGCTGACAGAGATCGTCTTGAGGTTCAGTTTGAGGCGAGTCCAGACTGGACTGAACCAACAAGATTTCCTGCACCAACCTCCTAAAACACAACAGATAAAGTTACATCAGTGGAGTTTAAATTCTTTGCATCATCAGGTCTGTTTATCCAGCAACTCCTGAAAAACTTCCTGACATTGTCCGGTGCATGTGTGAGCAAAAAGATCTGAATCATTTCACCGACTTCATGTGATCTTTTTCTTGCCAACCACCTCATAAAAAGTCTGTGTGATGAGATAATGTGTAAACGCAGCAGGTAATATCTGAAGTCTCTCTGCTTTATGATCTTTACCACTCGCCACATGGTTCAGTATTATATTCTACTCTTGTGTTTGCATTGTGGAACATCTTTATACATGTTGAAGTGATATTAACACAGAATCAGTCATCATTACTGAACACTCCTCGCCCTCCTGCATGCTCTACTCTAAACTCAAGCCGCTTTCACATATGCACTCCTACAAATTTCAGGACTGTCCCTTAAATCTGCCTGAGCTGGCTGTACTCTGACTGTTAACCGTCCTCTCATGTCTTTTTTTCTGTTCTTGAGTTACCTCATGGCCTCTCCCACGTTCTTGTTGTCTTTGACTGAAGTCTCCATCCACGTAACGAAGCCATTGGCCTTACTGAACCTGTCGATGCTGTCTGCGGACACAACCCTCTGAGCCAGGTCACACTGTGGAGAACAGACACACACACACAGTCACACAGACAGAAGCATTGATCTGTAGGGACTTGAGTTGGGAAACGGAGGGTCGCCGATTAAAGCCCCTTTGTCCGCAAATCGGTGTGGTAGCTCGAAAGGTGCAGATCACTTTCTGAGCACTGCCGAGGCGCCCCTAAGCAAGTCACCAAACCCCCCAGCAGCTCAGGAGCGCTCGCTGTGGTCAGCCCCTCTCACTCTGACATCTCTCCATTAGTGCATGTCCATAAGATCCTGTTTGTGCATGTGTGTGTATTTCAGCATGTGTGTGTAGCATGTTTAATAACAGAGTAACACTGTTTAGCTCCCAATGGACAGTTTTATTTAGACAAGATCTTCTTCAGGCCAGAAGATGTTCGATCTACAAGAAGATCTTTTAGACTGAATCGTTGCCTTGTCTGTATAAAACTGTCGACTGGGAGCTGAGCACTGTGCAGACCTTTCTCTCTTTATTCTCAGTTGGTACATTTCTTGTCCTGCACCTGTATGCATTTTGTCTGGATGTGTGCACACTTTTTCTCTTTTTAAAACGTTTATTTAATTCATTGCAATGGAAAACTGGGGCTGGAATTGTTTTTCCATTGAGTTTTTTTTTACAGTAAATCAGAGCCAGAGGGTTTGATGATAAATAATTCATCAGTGTAAATGCACTGAATCACCTTGTTGGCCAACAGGATGCAGGGGATGGGGTGTCCGTTGGGCAGCATGGCCTTACTGTCCAAATCCTGTTTCCAACGGCGACAGTTGAGGAAGCTGGAGGAGCTGGTGACGTCAAACACCACCACACAGCCCAACGCGCCCCTATAATACACCCTGTTCATGGACATGAAACGCTCCTGGCCTGGAGAGAGGACAGAGTGTTCACTGTGACATGCATGCATCTGTCACTTTAGGTAATTTAACTATGGGCTGAACATTTTTTTTATACCTGCGATGTCCCACAGCTGGAGCCGGACTTTCTCGGTGTCCGACCACTGCACCAGCTTCACAGAATAATCCACTGCAGAGAAAAAAAAACTTGTACTATGATGAACTGTAGAGTATTTTGTTAGGGAAGGAATAGGGTTTAGAATCACCAGCGACATATCCAAAGTATGTGGTGTTACCTGATAGGGGTCTAAAGACTGAACTGTTTTGTTACATAGAGTTTACATCAAGTCAAAGGCCAGTGAGCCCTATCGAGACATTTAGAGTTTTTCTTTGATCCAAGCGCCTGAAGTTGCCCATGACTGTAGGACAAAGCTTGCAACAGACACAAACAACAATTCAAACTACAAAACAGAGATAAACCAAACTAGCCGTACCTCCCATCGTCATCTTGTACGACTTGTTGAACTGTCCGCTGACGTATCTTTGCACAAAAGAAGTCTTCCCAACTTTTCCATCCCCGATTACCAGGATTTTCAGCAGGTGTTCAGTCATCGCTCCCCTCTGTCAGACGACACCGTCTGCAAACGGCTCAAAGTCCAAACCTTATGTTCAGGAAATGGGATTAATGAGGTGACGCTCTTCTTCTGTAACTCAACTTAAACACTCCTGGAGTTTTCTTTTTACTACGGTTCCACCATAAACTCGTCCTTTAAAAGCTCCTTGCTTTAAAAACTCTCAAATGATTATGAGGACAAACCATTGTTCTCACTTTGTTCCAGCACTCAGAACTCTTTCAACAGTGCGGACTCTCCCTCTTTTATGCCGCGTGCCACTCTAAACTGCTGCTGCTGCTTCCTTAAAGGAAGTTGAGAAATGCAGAAATAGTTGTGTGTCATAAACCACGACTTCATGCAACACGGAACTGAAAAAGACAATAAATCTGTGCACGTGACGTTGGCCCACCTTTTAAAAGAACAATATGTTCTAAGGTTGAATTGTTCAATATGGTTAAACCCATCAGCTATCTCTGGGAATGATGGCGAACTTCTCTGTAAATCTGGCAGAAAAAAAACACGACTTTCAGCCGAAACGTCCTTTTTCTGTGTGTTGCCTTGTTTACAGTCCAATTTTGAAGCAAGTGGGTGCGCGAAGCAAAATTGGACCCTCAAGAAAGCTCTGCAAAATAATCGCGGTCATTTCTTGGTTCATTTCTACATCCTAACCCTAACCCTTAAGTAGAGTCCTTCATCTGTTTCTGGTGAGTCTCAGTTCATCTTTAAATAGTAAGTTACACAGAGGCTTAGATCAGTGTTATGATGTATGATGTAATACATTTATAGGACAGTCCATTGCAAGTTAGACAGTGTGCATACGTTTGTTCTTGTACATTTCTATAGAAAGAGCAACATATTTATTTACAAATGAAAGTACCTCCATTAGCCTTTTGAAAACAGACAGGATAGTTGATTTGTACTTAAGCCCCGCCTCTGATTAGGCAAATAGCCAATGAAATATTTAGATTTTGGGGTGGCCAATCAGATTTCAAGGGGGTCCATGTCAGCCCTCTGGACGCACCTCTGCAGCTGCCAGGGTTGCCAGGTCTTATGAGTCATATCCCACATAGAAGCTGAATAATTCCCATTTGATTGGAGATGGGGAGATAATTGGGAGAAATGACCTCACCTGTCTCTCCTCTTCTTCCTCCTCCTCCATCATCCTTGCTTCTTATGCTCTCCTCTATCTCACCTTTTCATCCTTCACCACCTTTGTCCTCCAGTTCACACCCTCTCCTCTTCTGTCCCATCCTCCTCCTCCTCCTCCTCATCCCAGTCCACTTGTGTCTTCCTTCCATTGTGCAGTTTTATTCTAACATGCGGTGAGGCCTGATAAAGACCACTTTCACAGTTCTTCTGCACTGCCAACTAGGCCACTGATGCAGGCTGCTGTGAGCATGTGGATGCCGAGTCCTATTTGTGACTTTCTTTTTGAGTGTTGTTCCTCTTTGTGTGTTCGTGTCTCGGCCCTTCTCCCAGGATCAGTGCCAGTCCCACTCATGTTTTAAAAAAAGCTCCTCTTAACAAACCAAACTCATTTTTATAAAGGCTACCAACTAAATCATTATCTGTTTGAGGCCTAAAATATGAGGAAAGACATTTTACACATCAAATTAGCAGTAATCCAGTCTCTCCTGTGTAAACGTCTCTCTGAGTCATGACTGTCTACAATGAGTGAGAAGCTCGAGTCCCGCTGGCTGTGTTGTTGTCAGAGCCGTGTTTACATGGACGGGACGGCCGGCTCCTCCCCTTGTGTATAAAAGCTGTTTTAGTCAAGGACTAGAGAGAAGAAGAAGAACATACTCACTGATTATTTGAACGTCAGGTAAGGGTTTTTAGATCTCAGTCATTCTGTGGAAATGTACGTGCAATGTGAAGCCACAAGCTAACGACAGAGCGCTAACATTAGCCTGCTAAGTGCTAACACAACAATGCAGGCCACATGTGATTGCAGCACGAGCCAAGGACAATTTCGCAACCTCCGTGCAAACTCAAGTGGAGGGGGGTTGGAGGCGAGCGGAGGCTTCATGACAGAGGTGTCGCCAAACAACAAAAATGCTGGTGCTCAAGGGTGACATCTACTGGATCTTAAAGTTGCACACTCTTCATTTAACTTTTTTCAGTTATGAGAGGAATAACATCAGATCATCGTTTTATTGGGAGCACTTTAATTCGAAAAAAAACTTGTAAAGGAGAGATTTTTTTAATGAGGACGCCATAACTGTTCTGTTTTTTTTTTCAACATGACTTTCCCAGTGTTACTTTAAAATGTCACTCTTTCACCCCCTTTTTAAAAAACTCACTCTTTAAAATCATCATTTGGTCTCGTGTGGGTTTTATTCCTGTCACTGCCCTTTATTCTACAGTTATTGTGGTTGTATTAGTTTATTGTATTTGCTGCTATTTAAAAAACAACCCGAAGTAAAATCTGAATATTTCTAACAAAGAGTAAACAAGAAAATAAATAGTTCATGATTGCTGTGCTGGGTATCCTCCGTGGTTTTTGTCTGACCCCTGGTGGTCACATTACAAACTGCAACATGCTTCTCATGCATCAGGCTGGTTTTCATCAGTTCGGCTGCCTGTTCGGCCTTTTGGACATGTTGCACGAAAATCTCAGGATGGAGACATAAAATACCTTATGAACATGAAAACACAACTTTACACCTGTCATCTTTCTCTACTTTTATTGGAGACATCAATATTATTGACTGTAAATTTAATGTAAGTCACATACGGCTATCTAAACTTCTCCAGTGTTTGACTGACACCTGGTGGTCAGAAACTGAACTGCAACTGTGTCTTTAACTTTTCAGGACAATGAAATATATTTCAGAATATGTTTTTACTCTAATATTGAATATGTTAAAAGAAAATCTTGAATTTGTCTCTTTCAAGAGTTTGCAGTTATTATACGATAAAAAGTGAATAAAAGTTCTACCTATGAAAAAGCATGTAGCTTCTTTTGGACCACTTTGATATTATAAAGTATTAACTCATAAGTAACACGTTGTATAAAACTGTTTAATTTTAAGGTCATCTTATTGGGTAGAACCAAATACAAAGAAATAGAAATCACATTTTATACAAGAGTTAGATTTGACCAAGCAATCTGATTGGACAAGGGGTATTCTATGACCAATCAAAACCAGGATACTCATGTCAAGTGCGTTTACATGGACTGGACTGGACTGGGACTGAGACTGGACTGTACTGGGACCGGGACTGGACATGGACTTAGACTGGACCGGACTGGAGCGGGACTGGGACTGGACATGGACTGGGACTGGACTGGACTGTACTGGGACCGGGACTGGACATGGACTGAGACTGGACCGGACTGGAGTGGGACTGGGACTGGACATGGACTGGGACTAGACTGGACTGGACTGGGATTTTTCACCCTATGTATCCCTCCTCCTCAGCCAGGAGCTCTAGAACCTGCTGCTTGGAACTCTCGTTGTCATGACAACACAATAAATGAAAAATACATTTAAAAAACAAACTGAGGTTTGTAGTCATTGGCACATTTTTCCAGCAGCTTCAACTGGACCTTAAAACTCAAAGTATCGTCGTCATATTTGCTCTGCAGGTGAGAAGACGGATTGATTTTGTTTGTTCAATATGGTCACATAACTAAGAAAAAAGTTTCTTCATGAAGTCAGTTAAAAAGCCTACATGAAGTTGGATTTGAACAACTGTTGTTTAAGAAAAAGTTTCTACATGCTCTCTATGTCACTGAAAACTAAAAAACGTTTTGTTTTCAGCAGATTTACCTTCAATCATCAAAATGCAACGTGGGATTGTAAGACTCCTCCTCCTGCTCCTCCTGCCTCTTCACCCTCTGACCTTAGCTCACCTCGAGGAGGCGGATAAGATGCGGCTGGAGGTGATCGTGGACAGTTCCCCCTGCAGCGCCACCTGTGGGCTGGGTGTGAAAACACAAACACTGTGTCTGCTAAAAGATGGACAGACAGCCATGGAAGAGGATGTGAACAGAAAAGACGGAGCACAGGTATAAAAAAGAGACATGTTTGATGTTTAAAGAGAAATAATTGAGAGTTTATGAACTATTAACCGTTCTCTTCGTGGTGAAATGGTTTATTCACAGGTGTCGGAGGAGTGTCGTGTTCGTAAGGTGAGGTGTCAGAAGTCGTGGCAGTGTGGACTCAGGACCATGACTGTGACTTCAGGAGAGAGGGTGGAGATTGACTGTGTGGGCGACGTCATGGAGGCGGTTGGGAGGTTCTCCTGGAGGTGAGGATGGAGGAGGGAAATTACCAATACAGAATACCATGTAGAGTTTTTCTTTTTTTTTTTTTGGATATATTTTTGGGGCCAATTTCAGCCTTTATTAGATAGGACAGCTGAAGAGAGACTGGAAATGTTTGGAGGAGAAAGTGGGGGGATGACACGGAGCAAAGGGCTGAGGTCGGATTTGAACCCACGGCCGCTGCAACGAGGACTATAGCCTCTGTATGTGGGGCATGCAACATAACCTAGGCTATCCATTGCCCCAACCGCCATGAGTTTTTCAATGATGTTCATGGTTTGTTGAAGAGTGTTAGACATACAGGGTCAGATTGATCCACAATTCAACCTGTGAACATGAAAGACGAAATAGGCTGAATTAATGAATCTGAATAACAAAGTTCAGGTGGAGTTTTCCCTCTCTGGATTACATAAAATGTGCAAGAAACAACACAATGTAAGAAAAGAAAACCAAGGTACGTCTCGAAGAGGAGCTTGAGTGTCTTGATGCCGTACAAAAATGTACATCGTCAATGAAGCAGTAACTTTCAGTGTTGAAAAGTGAAGCCGCGGACAGTGCAAAGCCTGCAGTTCCTCGAGTGTCCACTTGAGAATGACTGCAGATGCCCCCGGAGTCCCATGAACACCCATTTTAAAGTGTCCATTTTCACAGCAGCAATAAGCATGTTTACAGCCAGCTACAACAATGGTTTTGGTCTCTATAGCTCATTCCTTCCTGATTCCTTATTTGGTAAAAACTGTATGGAGGGGGGGGGTTGATTTTTTGTAACTCGTCTGTTTTCTAAAGGTCACATATTACGCAAAATACACTTTACCATGTTTCTCTAACACTTATGTGTGTCCCTAGTCAGAAAATGTGTGCTCAAACAGACCGTTTGGAGAGTTTCCCTTCATGACATCACAAAGGGCAGTAACCCCTCCCCCAGGTGGGTGACACTCCCACAGCTAGGTGTTTGTTCTGCCCTCTGAGTCTGCCTTCTCTCCATCAACATAGTGCAAGAAAGCCCAAACTAGGGGGAGGGGTTATGGTCATTGTGCAAGAAAGCCCGAGCCACCCAAGTCCTTCCAGAGAGGGGCGTGGTCAGACACAGCTCATTTACATTTAAAGCTACAGACACAGAAACAGCCTGTTCTGAGCAGGGCTCAAATAGAGGGCTGCTGAAAGTGTTTAGTGTTATAGATATGTTCTCCCATGTCTCAGGGTGTCTTGGCGTTTGGCTCGCGGAATCATAAGCTCTGATGACTTCCTGTTTACTCGCTGGGACGCTCCTCTGCTGGATCGAGTGGTTCTTGAGGCTGTTAGGGAGGAGGACGCAGGTAAACACACCTGGGGTCACACGCACAAACACACACTCTGAACTTTATACATGGTTTAACAGACTGTCCTAACAGCATGCAACACGAGCAAGCGTCAGAGCGACAAAATCCGCTTGTTTCTAATGTTTACTATTGGAGTGACCTAACTGCCCGACAGCGACACGGTGCAATCGCCGTCCTATTTTCTTCTCGTAGACGGACAAGGAGAGGGAGGAGGGGGCTCTACATGGCACTGGTACTCACTTTTCTCACTTAACAGAGCTTGTTAGCTTGTTTTACAAAGTTAGTTGGTTACTGTCTTTGGTAGTGTTGTAGTCAAGACCACACTAACCGAGACCAAGACATACCCGAGACCAGAGTGCTCAGAGACCGAGACAAGACAATCACAGTTAGAGATTGAGATAGAGTCAAGACCAAGACCAAGACCAAGACCAAGACCAAGGCAGGGTGAGACCGAGTCAAGACCAAGACCATAAAGCTCCATAAAGAGCCGTTTAATCTCCTATTTTCTATTTTTGTATGGTGTCATTTTCAGGAACTTACCGCTGTGACGTGCAGGATGCCTCCTTCCGCAGGGTGAAGCGTGTCTATTGGGGGATCCGAGTTTTGCCTGTCGGGGTCCTCAACCTAAACAAAAACTCTCCGGGTCAGCTCAAAGCTGCTGGAAACCAGAATAACACGACCATGGCAGACCTGGACTACAGCGCTAATGATGTCATTGTACGTTTAAGTTCGGGGGGAAAGAGGGGTTGAGAGATGAAAAAATGCCGTTATGAGAATTTTGGTTACCAATTTACTTATGCTGCATTCAAGTGTTGTGAGAATAATTGGGAAGATGAGTTCCAGACCGAAACAGTTGATGTGAATGCCCCGTCAAGTCGAGACGGAGCTCTGAATGTTAAAGAAATTAAATTGAAAATGGAGTCAGAAAAGTAGATGTTCAACTTTTCTGAATTCATGTGTTGCTCATCAAATATTTCTTTCATGTAATTATGCAATATGGGATAAAAAAACAAAAAGAGTGATTCTTTTGACAGTTTAAAAATGGGGATTAAGTTGTTTGTCAGAGAGGTTTGTGTATGTGACCATAAGAAAAAAAAACCTCCCCAGGTTAGCCACTATTATCAGAAATAACTAAATCGTTTTAAAATGACTGAATGTTCTTTGTATTTGTAAAACTTAAGCAATGATCCCTCTCACCATGCATCGCATTGATTTTGTCTGAACATGCAGCGGTGGTTCTACGCGATGGCCTTCGTGGGTCTCATTGTATTCTGCTACCAGATCGTAAAGCATGAAGTGGACACGAAGGAGGAGGTCGTGACTGCTGAAGCTCAACGCATGGATGTGTGACATTAAAGGGACGACTGTGACATCAAAGAAGTTTCTTTGACTTCATTTTTTAGGGAAGTGATTTTGTTAAAGAGGAATTTTTCATGTTTTCTAGTAACAGGTCTTAAAGGTAGTTTTGAACCTTACACACATTCAACCTCTGAGCCTCACAGTTTCAATACGTCCATGAGGTGTAATCTTACTCTCTGCCAGCAGATGTCAGTGTTGCTTCATTCAAAGTTTGATAAAGTACAGCTGCAGTACATGAGGTCTGTGACAGTAGAAATATCCTCATTAAAAGAGGGAACAAGATGGATGGATATAAGCACTCCTCTGTTTTCTTCTAAATGGGACTTAAAGTTACTAAATGAACATCATGCTGGAGAGAGCAAAAGGTCATAAATCCACTGAGAATCTGAATGAGTAGGAAACTTTAATGATGAGTCACAATAACGACAGACACTGACACCATCCCAGTGAGTACAGACTCAGAGACAAAGAAGAGGAAACTGATGCTTGTGTGGAGTGTTTGGAAGAGCAGCAGCAAACGAGGGACCCCCCGGGAAATAACACAAATGCAATAATGAGGACATGCTGACTGTCATTCATGCGTTTCCTCGTAGAAGAAGCCCCTCAAAAACCTCGAAGACCGTCACTTCCCTCCATGTGCTTATCTACAGAGTCAGTGTGGCAGATATGACTGTTTTCCCAGCACAAACAGCTTAATTACTGATCCACCGCGGCATCACAGAACACATTACACTGCACAGGGTAACGTCAGCTCTGAGTCAGATAAAGCTGATGAAGAGAAAGAGACACATCTTAGAACGAGGAGAACAACATGTTGAGTGCAGGTCAGATTTTACTCAAACTCTGCTTGTTCTTTTTTTCCATAGTTAGGCACGTAGCTGACCTGATTGACAGGTGGGCTTAAAACCCGCCTCAGCTCCACCTCTCAGCCTGTCGTTAGGTTGACTGAAAGTTAGGCTGAGACAGGATTGCCAGCATGGCGGCTGCTGCCGATGAGCCTCTGTAGCCCCCTGTCGTAACAGATGGGTAACGTCACACAGGCTTTTCAGTCTATGGTTTGCATGCTGGCACATTTAAAAACGGCTCAATTGAGCTAAAAGTGAAATATTCCACAGGGATCCTTTAAGGATACATCAAACAGTTATATAATTCACTACATGATTGCATTTAAACCATGTGTTCAAAGTGTTTGGCCTGTGATCCAACAACAGGCTTGTCAAAGTGTCTAGTTTTGGCTTCTTGTCACATTTCCCTGTGGAGAGATTTTCCCTCTTAACCTCTTGTATGGTTCCATTGATATACATTTTCTAAACCAGGATTAGAGAAAAGTGCAGAGCGTGAACACAGATTTAGAATTTGTCTTTCTCTCTCTCGTTCTCTTTTTTTTATATTTTTCATACCAATGGCTCGTAACCTTCAGATTTATTTTATGATCCTGTATAAGAACACTGTCACCCGTGCAGCCCGCCTGTTCTGAATGCTAATCCCAGCTAACGTCACGGCTTCTAATACCACAGAGGCCAAAATCTGCTTCTGTTTCTGCTCCATTGTTGATTTTCATCTTGTAAATTTCCACCAGATGCATGATGGGAATAATCTTTGGAAATTGTCTCTGACTTTGAAATCACTTGAAAAGTCGGTAGGTGTAAGGCCAGCAAAGGAAGTCTGAGCTAAAAATCTATTACTGCTGACCGCTGTTGGCGCCAGAAGCCCTGAAAAGGTGGCTACTGCTCCAAGGTTTCTGCCTTGTTTTCATCCAAATATCATTTTTGCTGAGACCAAAGTCAAAGAATAAAACATTTTAACACAGAATATAAATCCTCAATCATCAAATATTTGACAATGTCACTTTAAACTGGAGAAAAAGTAAAGCTAATGGAAAACACCACAGCTATGTTGGTCTGCTCATAACCTTTTCATCTGAAGCACATCCTTTTGTTTGTTTTGGCGGCTGGGATGGCGAGGAGACTGAAGGCAGCAAAGTAGCGTTGACCTTTCGTGAAACACTCCTGCTCTTTGGGTCTGAGTGCAACATTTTTTAAAATGCCACTGAGGCGTCCAAATGTGCCCACCAGAACAAAACAAAAAAAAACTCTGAGAGGATGTCGTGTGGGATCAGGCGATGATGACGACATAAACCGGCATTTGAATAGAGCTTAATGTCATTAATCTGTGGGCAGAGGGGACGAGGAGGGGGATGCACTCAGTGAATTTATTTATAATGAATCACAGCTGTTTGTTTGTCTCCTTTCTGAACTTAGAAAAGTTAAATAGGTAAATTTGGACTCTGCAGAAATGCAGCAGCTTACAGTTTAACTGAGACTCGTCAGAAACAGACAAACTGGTGCTACTGTGGATGTAATGAACAAAGAAATGATGGCGTTTATTGTGCAGTCATTTCTGGAGGGGAGAACTTTGCTTCACTTTTTATTTTAATAAAAACAACCCTTCTTAAAGGAGCAATATGTAACTCTGCCCCCTAGCGTTTAAAATGGGTACTGCAGTCCAAATTCAAACATTCAAACCCCCCCTATAACTCGATGCTCACGGGACACGGTGTTTGGCCAGCTCTGACTTTTTGGTTTGTTTTAGTTGACCTGGGACGTTTCTGGAAGGAATAAAGGGCTGATGGCTGTTCCAAAAGGCACATTGTTTTTCCAGCGCCAGCGTGTTTTTTATCGTTTTTAAATACACAGAAAGTGTTCACAGCAGCAGACGGCCGCCCGGAGAAAAAGCACACCATGGGGCCTTAACCAGCAGGTCACACCTACCCATTCACACACTGATGGAAGAGGCTGCTATGTAAAGAGACCATCAGAAGTAACTCATCCATTCATGCACATTCATACGCCACCAACGAAGCGTGTCTAGTCCAAGGACACAGCGGAAATGTGGCTGCAGGAGCTTGGGATTGAACCCCCGACCTTCCTGTTGAGAGACAATCGACTCCACTGAGCTATAGACCCCCTGACCTCAGGTGAGATGTGAGATAGGATGAGTTAAAATTGCAGAAATGAACAGAAATAGTTGTTTATATGGAGTAAAAAAGGAGGAGTAAACACCTCGTCTACAGAAAAGCAGCCGTCAGGAGATAAGAAAGACCTGTCTGACACATGTTCCTGCAAACTAACCACGTAGTCCTCCTCATCTAAGGTAACATTTTTTTTCTTCTACTGCAAACTCATAACATATTGTTTGAAAACACATTGGATAGAGAAAGGTTTCATCTCACCTTTGTGTCGCCTGTCAAAGTTGTTTTCCGTCTGTCTTTGTGCTCTTTCACGCTGCTGGTTGTGTTTATATGCATTGCTCTTTATTAAAGTCTGTGAAGTCGGGTCGCTTTGTCTCTTTCAGCGAGCGTGCAGACGAAGCTGCTCGCTCTGAATGTCAAGAAATGCCCGGCAGGTTGACATCATTGGGATTCAGAAAGGACATCCAAGACTGAAGTGATTTAAGAAATAACATTTCTCATTACTCACAAAGACAGAGCGCTATTTTCTGTGTCCTAAAACACAAACTGAATATTTTTATCGTACTGATTCAGATTTATGTTTGTGCATATCTGAACAGCTCCATTAATGTGCTGGTGATCTGAGTCACTGCAAAGATAGAAACATGACATTTGATGTACACGTCTCACATCTGCAAAGATGATGTGACACCCTGCAGGGTCATTCATTACGTTTAAGCACCGAGAGCTGAGAGACAGAAGCCAGCTGGCTGTCTGTTCTGGTGTTTTGAACTCTGATTATGTGGGCTGCTGACGTCCTGCTGTGTACGATCGGACACTCCTAATGATCAGTCTGCCTCCGAAGTCTGAGAGGTGTGAAGAGTCAGCAGGGTGATGAAAGTCGTACTGTCAGAGTGTCATATGCCACCTTCTTCCCAGCTCTGATTTTCACAGAGCCGTCCTAACAGTGCTCGCCATGTGGCTGTCAGCGTCTTACTTCACTGCTCATATCAGTGTTTAGTCATCGAAACTGTAAAAAATCTGAACAGCGTAGAGTTCTGTAATTAAAGGTTAAAGCATCTGGAGATATGACCTGTAAGATTAAAAATCCACTATCAAAATGCAATGCATCATAAAACGCACAGAATGTAAATTCCACCACCAGGGGGCTCTCTATCAAAACAAAAATAGAAGATGACGTTGAGGCTGGCGGGGAATCATGGGAGTGACTCTCTCTGCTACCCCCCTGATGAAAACCAACTCCGCGTTGATCGTAGTCAAGACGAACGAATGAAACCGACCTGAGGAAGAGAATATGTTTACAGACGAGCTAATGTATCCGAGTATAATCTACATGACGTTTTTATCTCAGCAGCACATACAGCAACAGAACGGCAGCTTGCAGGAGCAGCTCACGCTTCCTTACGCAGCAGCGTTTGACGTAACATCTGGTGTTTCCACGCCAACTATAAACATGTTGTGTCTGTCATGGCAGTTTCATCATGGCCGCCGCCACGACATGACACGTCCCGTTCTCTGGCTTATATTATGCTCTTGTGCCCACAATATAGTTAACTTGTGTGCACAAGATATTTTCTTTCCTTTTGGGACTTCTGGGGCTCCGTAGATTTGCTTATTTGCTGCTCTTCTTTGTTTCCTTTCAGTTGTACCTTTGTGAGTTCAATCTCAGAAACTTGTCAGGACACCCTTTTTCCACGTTTGATTGATAGAACTGATATTTTATGAACTATAGAATTTGATTTGCTCGTTCCAAAAGGCCAAACAAGGATATATGAGTGAAATCACAGGGCGCAATAAAAAAGTTTTCAGGTGGGCGGAGAATCACTTCCTCTTTCCATGTTTGTTTATCTGTTCAGATCGGGGACAGAGATTGACATATTGGATGTGACAGAGCGTTAAACCAGTCCCTCCTCAGACTCTCTCTCTGTGTGTGTGTGTGTGTGTGTGTGTGTGTGTGTGTGTCTGTGTGTGTGTGTGTGTGTGTGTGTGTGTTTTACACATGAGCATGTTATGCAAACGGACAATCTGAGCAGCTGAGGAACTATCATCAGGTATTAGCATGACTTTGAGACTAATTAGAAGAAAACAAGAGAGAAGATGGAGACTGAAAGTGAGGGTGCACACACTCACACACACACACACACACACACACACACACACACACACACACGCACACACACACAGAGGACATGACATGATGGATGACCTTTTCAGGTGCACCTGCTCAATAATTGGCGACATTCACAGGGGGGAGTCGGTGTGTGTGTGTGTGTGTGTGTGTGTGTGTGTGTGTGTGCGTGTGCGTGCGTGCGTGTGTGTGTGTGTGTGTCTGTGCGTGTTTATGTGTGTGTGCTGCTCTGCTGACAGAGCACATTAATTTCACTTGAGGTGTGACATTTTAGGCCTTTATATTGGCGGTACTGGTGACAGATGACCACATAAGATTATATGAGTGTGTTTATGTGTGTGCGTGTGTGCGTGTGTGTGTGTGTGTGTGCGTGTGTGCGTGTGTGTGTGTGTGTGTGTGTGTGTGTGTGTGTGTGTGTGTGTGTGTGTGCAGCACATTGCCAGCAGATATAAGGACAGATCTCTGTGACCTCTGTGACCTGTAATGACCTCCACAGAAACGCAGGAAGTGCTTTCTTTTTGTGCTTTAATGTCAGCTCAGAGCAGGTTTCCAACAGCAGCATGCTGAGGATTTTGTTGTCTTTATTTACCTACAAAACAAGTTAAGTTTTATAAATATGAATTATTCTTCACACTCTAAACACCCCTCTTCCACAGGGAACACCCCGTATTGACCAATGGGACGCTTCAGTCCACTTTGAATTTTTCCCTTTTAAGTAAAAGCAGGTAGCTCCTGCCCCGGTCCAGAGTAGCATGTGGTGGTAATGTGCCTTCAATAATAGTTGCAATCTGCCATTAAACAAAGAGAAGAAGAAGAAGAGGAGGATAACATTTTTGTTTGGTGTTTCCTGGTCTGAACAGAGGAGTGCAAACAGCCAAGCAGAGGAGAAAGAGGTGACAAACATTTCCCCATCGACATCACATCTTTGTACATTCGAATTGATTCCACAACAGCGTAACATTCTTGTCCCAGTCTGTGAATTCACATTACATTTCAGTGTTGTGGAAGCACGGCAACAAGGAAACTTCACAGGGGTGTAAATATCGCTGCTTGAAGCAGTTTAAAAAAGGGCTAGAGATATGAAACAATAGCTCGCCTCTCAAACCTTCACCTAGAGTTGCTCACAACTAAAATGAGTACCAATTGTCAGACTGAAACCGGCTCTGATTCAGTGTCTCCTTGAAGCAGAAATTGCAAAAAGATTTCAGATGTTTGAACACAAAACTGGAAAAACCCCGTTGATTCTCTAAGAAAGAGTTGTGTTCATCTTTAGAGAACACGTGAGAGCGGGACCGTGCCTATAATTCATTTGCTCAACATGACAAATCAAGTTATTTACTAATTGTGTTGATGTGATCACACTTTCTGTTCCGCTGCACGTAATGACTTTTATGATAACTAACTTCTGCACAGGGCGCTTCCATTCGATTTCTCGTCTGTCTTCCTCTTTGGTTCCATCTCATTTAATTCACTCCTTTCCTGTTCATCCTCTTTTGTCTTTGTGGCTCTCTGCCTCTATCCAAACAGTAATTAAGAAGAGGGAGCCGTGCAGAACAATGACTCATCATTTGCATAATGTTTTTCAACAGTGAGGCTGTTGTCTCGTCTTCTTAATCACAAAACGTTTTTGATGAGCTACTCGAGAGCTGCTGTCATAATATCCTCTTAATCCAAACAAACATCTGCTGTCTGAACAGACGTCAACGCGGGGATTTCAACTAAAGCGTCATCATGAAAAATGTATTGTTATGAACTATCACGACAATTTTTTTTCTTTTTCTAACTGTTCCAGTATCCGACTCATATCAAGCTTCATATCTGGTTTTCTCATCAGTCCTCTGTGATTTCCCAGAATCGTCTTCGTGACTTAATCTTGTCTAACACTAATATGTGTCTCTAGTCTGTCTACAAACCCCTCAATGATGAGAAAAGTCCATCCTCTCCGTCTTTTGCCTGCTCCACTTTTCAGAAAATGTGTGCTCAAACAGGCTGTTTGGAGATTTTCTCTTCATGACATCACAAAGGGCAGTAACCCCTCCCCCAGGTGGGTGAGTCAAAAAATAATATTTACCGTGTGACATCGAACTTATCACTTCATTACTGTCCTCTTTAGCTGTTCTCATTTACTCTTCAAGGCTCAACAGTTAGCTCCGGTGTTGCAGAGCAACCCTCATCCATGCTAGCTGTCACCGCTCATAATACAGAGCTTCTTTGTGCATCGTTATGTAGGCCAAACAAACTACGAGACACAAATACAACTGTTCCTGGTGCCAAAGTTAGGGCACACTCACACTAGGCCCAGTTGTCCCGTGCTGTGCTTAAGCACGATTGTCCCCCCCTGGCCTGCACTCACACTGCTCCAGGACTAACCGGGCCTGAGCACGGTTACCCACGGTTACCACGGATCGGAGCACTCGCATTACTCAAACAAACTGGACTTTAGGGGTGAAGGGTGCCCAGACATGGTACGGATTTCCTAGTGTGAGTGCGCCCTTAAAGAATAGAAAAGACTGTTTAAGCCAGAGCTCACCCTCCCGCTGCGTTGGGGGGGGGGGGGGGGGTGAGCTAACATTTGCAAGAAAAAAAGCATACTTAACAGCTTCACTGCGTACTTACGTGCACAAAGATCGCCCTGATGGTGGAATATTAATGTCAGCATCCCCGCCTGCTTGCTTAGCATCTTCTTGAATATTTCTGCTCTCCTGACTTCATGCAGAAATTTTACTAATGGACTCGCGGGAATAAAAACCCCCAATAAAGTCTTCTTTTATTCTCATTACTGAATTTGAATAATGAAACATTAGAAGGAGCACACAGGTTCTGAACAGCAGAAAATACGGATATATTTCTCTGATATATTTCCCCTTATTACATGCTTTTCTTCTCACGTCCTGACTGTCCATCACTTCCTGTTCTGTTCTGAGCAGCAGGACGCCCATTAGTAAACTCTCTGCTGTCATTAAAGGCCTTTCTCCTCTTTTTGGATAATATGTCTTACACACAGTGCTGCATGCACCCTGCAGAGATCATTGCATAGCATTCAAATAGTTTTCAAAGATGACAAAAGAGCATTATCTAAAATCTCAGTTTTCACATGATGGTTTAGGAACAATTTCCAGCCATTCTGTTCCCTCTCCTCGCCTGTCTATCACTTCCTCATGTTTCTGTCTATTGTGTCTCTCTGTCAGCTCTCACAGGGGATGTCTGACAGACAGCAGCATGCAGGGGAAGGCAAAGTTCACAAGGATTGAAACTTTGTGGGAAAACAAAACTTTTGAGTGGCGTCTGAAGGAGAGCGAGGACCTCGACAGCTGCTGTGTCTGTTTCTCAGTCTGCAGGGTTGTTGGTGTTTTCTCGCAGTGCGATTGACCTTTTATAGTTCTTCTCTGCAGGATGTTACAGCTGCAGAATCTTTTCACATCTCCAGTCAATAATAAAAACCCCGAAAATGAATCTCTATGATACAAACAATACAACAGGCAACCCAGCAAAATCTAGCATAAAGCAGACTGCATGCTCACTTTATTTCTCTTATTTTTAGGCATCAATGTTTCTGATCGTACACACATTACATTTATCCTCATTCTGTACACCCTGTCATGCTTAATGATGTTGCTGCAGCTGCGTTTCTCCCGAACTGTCTCCTCTGAAGTGAGTTAAACTGAGCTTTGTGTGCTTTTTTTTTCTTCACAGCTCACTTTGCAGTTTTTTCCTCATTTTCTTTTCCAAATATGAGCTGCTCTGAGTTCCCATGAGAAGTGCAATTACTTTCTTAACTAGCTCAGCAAAATGAAAGTGAGCTTCTTCTGTATATATCAGCGCCTGAAACACTGATGCTCAACTTTTTTTTTTGCCTTTAATGTATATTTAGCACCTGTGGTCCTAACCTGGTTGGATAGTTGAGATACTAACATCTCCGACGTCTTCTGGGAAGGTCCTGCAGCTGGCCAGGATGCATAACCGATGTTGGTGGCTAGGCGTCAGGCGGTGGTTGTGGGGACGACAAAGTCCGATGGTGGTGGCTGGGCGGGTGGTAGTAGTGCCAGATCACCTTGCAGAAGGTTGGGGGGAGCTACGTCTACTCGAGAGCCCGGCTTCTGCTGCCGGGACAAAATGGGTAACTGCACATCTAAATAATATATAAGGGTTAAGTAGCCCTATAAATTTGATAAGGGTTACATATAGGACAGCTGAAGAGAGACAGGAAACGTTGGGGAGAGTGGGGGACGACACGCAGCAAAGGGCCAAGCCTGTGGCGCCCGTCGTAACCGCAGGGCTATACCACACCACAACGCTCAACCTTTAATACATGAACTGGCAGGTCTTCCTACATGCACAACCAAACCTCTGCAGATGATACAGAACGCAGCAGCACGACTGGTCTTCAACCTTCCAAAAAGAGCTCATGTCACTCCGCTGTTCATCTCCTTACACTGGCTCCCAGTCACTGCTCGTATTAAATTTAAAACTCTGCTGCTCGCCTACAAAACAGCAACAAAAACGACTCCTCCTTACTTTGACTCTCTATTTCAGGTCTACACTCCCTCCCGTCCACTATGCTCTGCCAATGAAAGGCGTTTGATCCAACCTTCACAACAGGGTCCAAAGACGAGGACTAGACTCTTCTCCTCTGTCGCCCCCCGGTGGTGGAATGAACTTCCAAACTCCATTCGATCGAGTCCCTCTGTACCTTTAAGAAAAAGCTAAAGACCCAGCTCTTTCAGGAATACCTACTAACTTAGCTTAATGATGATGATCTGGATAGTATTGATGTAATGATGGTAATGATGATGGTTTTTGTTTTTTGTTTGAAAATGACGACGTATAAGATGGTTATATACTGATTAGAGTCTCAGACCGGCAGTTCATGTTGTGCCTTGCCTCTGGGCAATGCCTTTCAGCACCTGTGTGTCCAATCGGACTCAAAGCTGATCGTTCGTCCTTACTGACATTGTTCCTTTATTTTTCCTTGATCCTTGCTTGTGTTGTTCTTACTCTCTGATGTACGTCGCTTTGGATAAAAGCGTCTGCTAAGTGAATTGTAGAATTGTAGAATTGTAGAATTGTAGAATTGTAAAAATAACCGCCTCCGCTGTCTTCTTCCACAACACTTTCCTTTAAGCTTCTTGTATAACACTGAGAAACTGGCTTGTTAATACGGGCTTATCGAGCTGTCTGATAGCTCTGTCATTTTTATCACTTTCTCTTTCAGGCCTCAGCGGTCTGTCAGAAAACCAGAAGTTGCTCAGTGGAGTGAAAATGTAATCTGAAGCAAATTCTGCTGCAATGCCAAGATATACTGAAAAAAAGTTTGACCTTAAGCTGCAAATGTCACAATGATGCTTTGTTTTAATCAGCTGAACGTCGGGAGGTTTCATTTCTCAAAGATTCCTGGAGCAGCGCCAGAAGTTCTGAAAACGAGAAAACAAAGTTGTGACGCTTCATTAAATAGATATTTGAGTTATAAATGTTTTCATGAAAGTTATTATTCACAGCGCCTCGGTGTCAGCCTGCAGAGCTGCACAGAATCATTAATGAGGTGTTTCAAAAGTTGCATCCAGTACTTGAAGAATTAACTTTTACTTTTTGGCACTTTGGATTATTTGATCGTTATGCTGGTATATAGTACCTTCCAAAGGGTGGAGGGCTGTGACACTGAAGGCCCCGTCTCCATAGTTACAGAGTCTGGTGTGATGGGACTGAAAGCATGGCCGGTGTCTGAAGACCGGAGGTTTCGGGACGTTGTGTGTGGGTGAAGGAGGTCAGAGAGGTGCTGAGGGGTGAGGCCGTGGAGGGATTTGTAAATGAGAAGGAATATTTTGTAGTTGATCCGGGAGTTCATTGGGAGCCAGTGGAGGTGGATGAGGATTGGGGTGATGTGCAGCCCCTGAGAACCCTGGCAGCGGGAGTATTTTGACAACCTGACTTGCTTGCCTCTACCTATATCTACTGCTTCGAGTTACGAGCTGGAGAGAGAGCTCCTATTGGTTGTTGATGATGTTGACATTGCAGAATATAATCCTGCTCTGATTAGTAATTTACACCTTCACTCAGATTGTTTGCTTTAGTTCATTACAAGCCTCTGTAATCATTTCTACTAATTCATCAGTAAAAAGTTTGTAGTTACAAAACACAACAAGACTCAAACTAAAACTGATTAGACAGATGTTACACAACATCTGCTGTTCATTTTTGACAGCCTCTCTCCATCCTCTCTCTCTCTGTTTGTCTCCCTCTCTTAGTTTGAGTGTTCAGCTCACAGAGACCCTCCCTCTCTTTCACAGACCCTCCTCATGCTGAGTGTTTGTGTTCACGTCGTGATCCGTGCAGACTCGACTGTAAACTCCTCAGCGTTCAAGTGTCACATGCTCATGACGGAAAGAGCCCTCGATGATCTTTGTGAGTGTGCTCATGCATGCATACTTTAAAATGTCACTCATCCATCATTGTTTGTGTGCTTTCATCCTTGATGCAGTGAGAACACGTTCATATTTTCTCACATTAAAATCCTCGCTCGACAGGACGCCATTAAAAGTTTTCCAAGCTTCATCTGACTGAACCTCTGAGTTCTCTGTGTCTCTTTGAAGCTCAAGAATCACATGAATTCTCCAGGCGTTCAGCTAAGATGAAGGAATTTAACATCAGCTGTCATCTCTGATTAGTTGAAGACTGCGAGGCGATGCAAAGATCTCTGGGTAAACGAATAGTTTCAGAGTATTACATTATGGATAGAATCATGTGGAGCAACAGTCTTGAAGTAGTTTCAACTTGAACCTTGTTTTTGTTCACTAATTGTCTTTTAAAATTGCAAATATGTAGCTTCAAAAAGTCAGTTCAATGAAGTCATTGCTGACCACGGTGCATAAAGAAAGAAGGACCCGAGTGCAGCTAAGAAAAAAAATAATTAAACAAAAAGGCGCAATGCACAATCTCGATGTCCACCGCACACACTCACTGACTGACCCCCAATTTCCACATAGTCTGTGAGCACCGCGGTCCGTCAGGGTTAGGCTCTGTCAGACAGCATGCGCCCTGCCCCACCGGATCCGTTTCTGGAATGTGAGCGCAGCGGAGGGCAGCCATGAGTGGCTGTACACACATCACAGGAGAACTACGAGATCACGTGGGAATAAAGAGAAAAACAAACAACACATTGCTTTGTCTTTCTGAGGATGTCAACTCTGTCCAGCTTGAAGCGTGCCTGCAGCGTACTCCATCGAACATAGACTTGCAGTGTATTTAAAATGGAGCAGAAGACGGACCACGGCGCTTGCTGTGGAAACACAATGATTGACTACAGTGGCAGCAAACGGCAATTGAAATTGCGGGTTCCTACTAAATCTGTGAGGGCTTAGGGCTGTCCCACTGTCAAATTTTTAAAGAGGACATATTATCCCCCTTTTCCACCTTTTCAAACAGTCTCCTGTGGTCTAAATGAAACATCTGTGCTGTGCTTTGGTCAAAATATAACATGAATCAAGCACCAGAGGAGGTTTGTGACCCTGTAGAAACCAGCTCTCTCAGAACGCTCCGTTTTGGTGTGTGTGTCTCTTTAAATGCAATGAGCCCCCCCTGAGTTTTCCCAGTAGACATCACTCCTCTATAGCGAGAGTAAATATGGCGGACCTGCACAAAAGTTTTGCTCTAGGCTGGGGGTGGAGTCCATGGGTGGAGATACCAGGGGAGGGGAGGGTATTTTTTAACCAGAATCCAGCTTGTGATGTCACAAACTGAGAAAATTTGAAACGGAGTATTTTTCTCTGTGTTGTAAGACTTATGCAGACCACAAACAAAGGACTGGATGGATTTATTTCACATTTTGTGGGTCAGTAGACACTCAGGTTACCCAAATATATGTTCAAAAACACTGTACAAGTGGATTTTCATAATATGTCCCCTTTAAGTGTCTGAAGGATCTCTCGCAGACTTTTTGAGCCCTTTATGCAACCTTTCAGTAAGTGGGCATATCTGCAGACTTGGCGTGAGGGAATTACCCATAGTTCATAGCATTATGACGTGAAACATAGGATCCCCGGTTCTCTGCAACACATGTTGGTTTGCCGAAACTGCAAAATAAACTGTTTTCCAAAGTTTTCTAATAAATATGAATGTTTACTTTCACTCAGATTTTTGTGGATGCTTAATGACAGATTACATTTTCATCATGTAGAGATTTTTAATATTTCAAAACAGGTTGGGGCTTTAAACTACCCAGATGATATTTGATACAGAGAGAAAACCTCCGAACCTTCATCCTTCTCATTTAAAGGTTTTTCACACTTCGATTGATTCGACCTGATTTCACATTCACCGAAGATTTGAAATGTATTTCTCTATCCATACACAGCCTGTTAGGGGTACGATGGAGCCCAGAGGAGATGTTCTTTCAGAGCAAAATAATCTCTGATCTTCATCAACCTCCTCAAACACATCCTCACTCCGACATCAACCAGCAGACAGTGATGTGATGTGTTTCAATTAGAGCCGCGGGGTCTGTCTCATGCCGAGTCTCAGTAGGACGATGAGTTCGGGTCGGGTTTTTGACTTTGAGTGTAGTTCACGTCACTTCTACTCTTTTCTCCTCTGTGTGTGTCTCATCTATTTCATTCTTCTGAACTTTGAAAGATAAGAAATGTGCTTAAAAATGTCGGAAAAACATGGAATATTTTACATAAGCCAGACAGGATACGACAGAGCAAGTTTATTTTTATTTAAATAAAGTCCTATCTGTATTTGACTGATTACAGAGAGTATATGAACACAGTGGTGCAGTGGTTAGAGCTGTTTCCTCACAGCGAGAAGGTTCCTGGTTCCACTCCACGTCAGGAGCCTCTCTGTGTGGAGTTTGCATGTTCTCCCCGTGCATGCGTGGGTTCCCTCCGGGTACTCCGGTTTCCCCCCACAGTCCAAAGACATGCTCGTTAGGTTAATTGGTGACTCTAAATTACCCGTAGGTGTGAGTGTGAGGGTGCTATATAACTAACTACATCACCTATTTTATTTTCCATCTCCCTGCTCAGCCTGACGCATCACAACCCCGCTGCTCGTTCTGGGGGAGGAGGGCAGACGAGTTATCAGAAGTGACACTGACCGTACCGATAAATATGTTAGATTTAAATAAAGAAAAGCTGTAAAACATAAAGCTGTGTGCCAGTGTTCTTTAAGTGTATGAATATTGTGATTGGTGGTGGAATTGGTTGCAATACAAGGGGCACCGGGTCACATCTCCAGCAAGCAGCTGCACAAAATGGGGAAATCCATCGTTTGTAGTTTTGTGCTTTGCATTCAAAGACCTAACAGCGGACATCGCTCTCTTTTTCTCTAAAAACTTTTGCTTTCAGGGGGTTTCAAGTGTCAATCAAGGGGTCTCAGACCCCCCTAGACCCCCTGTATTTCACACCCTGAGTATAGGCAACATTTGTAGTGATTATATGAATGACAAATTTGCGTGATGTTTGTGTGTGCGCCTTCCTTGACGGTACAAACATGCAACACCCAAGAACTAGATTGTTATTAATCAAGAAATTGTATAACGTTGTGTCAGAACTCGGCTCTGATTCAGCCGAGTTCTGACACAACGTTGTACGGTTTTAAATGATGTCTTTAAAACATATCTCAAAATCAGTCTTGTGAAGCTGGTGATATTAAAGAGACCCAAAAGAAAGATCTGACAAACGAACATGGGTATAAAGAAACATCAACTCCACCACAGGCTTATTGATTTCTCTCTTATCCATTCCTTCTTACATTACATGGGGAGGGATTGATCGCTCTTACAAGTCGTTTCACACCCACTTATCATCGCCGAGTTCAGCTGGAGGCAGGAACTCAGGGGAGACTCCCACCGCTGCTTTCAACGCCGAATGATTCGGTGTTGTGCAGAACCCTCTGGATGTAAGGGTTTCTGAAAAAGCACTAATCAAAAGGTATAGGTCATATACTGTCAAAATGTATAACTTGGTCTCCCGACAGTTTTTGAAGCAGTCATGTCATTAATGCAGACTGAATCATGTGTCCCACACGGACTCAGTCAGGGCTTGTTGTTAAGAAAAGTACATTTCCTGCCACTGACATTTAAGCCAAGAAAGTCTGCAGGGGAGGAAGCTGCATGGTGTTGATGGATGGATCAGTGAAACACACGACTTCCTGTTCCATCACGAGTCTGAGGCCAGACGCTGAAACCATAATTAATGAGCTGTTGTGACTTTACTCTCCTCTTTTATATAGTTTCTCTGATGAACTATACAGGGATTTATTTATTTCATGAAACAAGGACACGGGCTAATTTTCTGCTATTAGGTCAAAGATCTTATTGGGCCACAATGTTTTTTTAAAACATGTCCATCTTTGAGCATGTGATCATCGTTATCAGAGGTTACTTTAGACTTTAACCCCGTAAAATGACGGACAGGGTCTTTAAGATTCTATCATTTTAGTTTTATTTTCTCTAATGATAATGAGGTACAGTCTGTGGGCATCACTGGATTAACCCCCCATTCCCACATAGTCCATGTACCCCGCTGTCCGTCGGCGCCACGGTTTTGCTCTGTTGGACGATGTGCGCCCTGCCCCACTGGACTGTTTTTTTTTCTTTGTCTTTTTTTGATTTGTTGTTCGTTTGGTTTCTGATTCAACGTAATGTTGATGAAGTGATGGAAAATACGATTGTGAGTCCGTATGTTGAGTTTAATTTTGACTTTTAAAATTGACCGGACGCTCTGTGCGTTTCCTTGTCTGACTTCCTGTCCGGGTTGTCATATTCTGTCCAGCTTGACGCGTTTTTGCAGCGTAGTCGAAAATAGACTCGCAGCGTATTTGAAACGGAGCCGAGCCTAGTGGTGCTGCTGGCACTCACTGCGGCGCTGGCCGTGGAAAGACAACCATTGACTAGAGTGGCAGCGAACGGCGGCATAGTGCAAGGCACTGACGGACCGCGGCGCGCACCGAGTATGTGGACTTTGGGGTTGAGAGCAGGAACACCTGGGCGATTCCTTGTCTGACTTCCTGTCCAAGTTGTCAATTTCTGTCCAGCTTGACACGTGCCCGCAGCAGAGTCCGTTGAAAATAGATTTGCAACGTATTTGAAACGGAGCAGAGCGTAGTGGCGCTGATGGCACGCTCCGGAGACGGAATGTAATGCTCGCTGTGTTTTGACGTAATGTTGATAAAGTGATGGGATCTACGATCAGGAGTCTGTATATTTGATATTGCTAGTTTCACACGGACACAAGCAGCAGTCTCCGGGATAAAATTGGAAGAACTTAACAGCAAAAAGCCACGATGGCTGCTGCTTTTTTTTCGTGCAATCACCACTTTATAGGGTCGTGCTGACTGACATGAAAAGGCTTTGGGCTGCAGGATTGTAATTTGCTCCAAGTTGAAATACATGAAATTTGTGCTGTTGACATGGAAATACAAAGTTTAAAAACCAAACAGACAATAAAGATGAGAGAAAACAGATTGAGGTATTCATTTTCTTATTTTGTTTCTGTACACTGACAGTATTATAGCATGCAGATCTCTCACTCGCCCATAAACCTCGTCCCTGCATCTTCAGTGTCCGTCAGTCTGACGGGGATCCCTGATGACGGCCGTAATTACGCCTCTATTCAGAATGAAATTGCAGGGTTAAAGGTTCATGCTCTGGTTCCCGCCGACCCACGATAGCAACTCTGAAAAGGACAATTACTGAAATGAATTGAAATTGAATTGCCACCTGTTCCATAGAAACTCCCTCACTGTTGCAATTTATCTCCGTTTTAATTTTCATGCTGTAATGTTTAAATTATACGGCGGCGGAGAGCTCAGGGGAGGAGGAGGAGGAGGAGGAGGCCATACTGATTAGACGATGATGAATCATCCATGTTTTTCTTTGAGAGATTCTTGAAGTCTGCTGGTCTACAGGATGTAGAAGACCCCCTATTGTAGATTTAGATATTTAAAATGGCAAACATAGATTCATTGTTTGGCAAATGCCAGAATGTCATCTTGAGTTGTGATCCTTTTGAGCCAGCAGAGCTGAAACGCCGTGTTTATCATGGTTGCAGCGGTTTATGTACTGTATGGAGACAGCCACAAACTACCTTTGGTACGGAGGACTCTACCACTGAGCCACAGCTGTCCCACATAAAATGACGAGGTTATGGTTTAGGTATAAGAAGAGTTTCTATGTACAGTTTTTCCCAGTACCAAGAGCATTACTACTAAATTATGTAAACATCCCTTAGCTTTTCATGTACCATCTTAATATAGCTCCATCTGTTGGTTGGATTGGCACAATATTTGGTACATACGTTCATATTCCCAAGAAGATGAACCCTGATGACTTTGGTCATCGCTTGATTGAAGCACCATAAATTAAATAAAGTTTCCATTTGCCCCATTTTCAAACAGTTTGGTTCTCTTTGTAAAGATGATGTAAGCATAGAGCTGCTTCCATTGCTGAAGTCCTGATTTATGACATTAGATTGCTATGTAGTGGGACCATCACAAGTAACTAATCCCATTCATACGCTGCTGGCAAACAGCAGGAGTGCCTTCCCCAAGGACACATCATACATGTAGCTGCAGGAGCTGGAGATCGAACCCTCGACCTTCAGTTTGAGAGACGGCGACTCTACCAACTGAGCCACAGCCGCATAGTTCCCTGTGATCAAACACCCATTGTTCTTGTCCTGTAAGATATTTTAAAACCTTCTTTTTCTGTATTTCCTTATTTTTCTATTCTTCAAAAGCACAACTTTCAATGCAAACCTCAACCACCCTCATTTCACAACATTAATATTCTTCTCTTCTGTCTGTGCATTGTTTCTATCGGTTTTCACTGAGACAGAAACACTCAACATGGCAGCTGTAATTGAGCACCATTGAATTGCAGGGTGAAAGTTTCATGCTGTGGTTGGAGTTCACGTAAAGTCACGACTGCAGCTCTGAAAAAGGACAATTACTGAACTGAAATGGAGCCATCTGTGTCTTTGAGCCTCTCAACGCTGCAAATTATCGCTGTTTTAATTTTCGGGTTGTAATGTTTAAATTATAGTGTGGTGAAGCACTCTGACGGTGAACTGCAGCCTCACTGATCGGATGATGATGATGTTCATCCCATGTTGAGATTTAATGGATTTTCAATGAGATGTGATTATTTGTTGAAAAGGGTCGTCTCTCTCGCTCTCTCTACGAAATTGTCTGTTTTGATTAAAAGAGCGTAAGGGGAGCTACTGCGAGTGACATGAATCCTTTTCAGTTCAAATTGATTTAAGCAAAGCTGCATGCCCTGATGGGGATGACATTTTGTCGCAGGAGCCTAAAAATATTGTGACAACTAAACGTGTCCCAATTGTCCAAACTCCCCCTCCCCATTGCACTGCAAAAGAGCCCCTTTGATGCCCCATTGGTGGATACAAGCTGATAAAGTAAAGTTATAAAGAGGAGAACTATGCCATAAGGGCCTTCAGTAAACCTTTAGGTTCAGATCTACTACGATTGAATTGTGCCCACTAATAGCACCATAATTTGCGCTGAGATATCACCCGCAATCTACCCTGTGTTTGCACCTTATCCACAAAATATTTGCACTAATTATATGGCGGGGTTGACACGCCCACTTAGTGGTCCTGCTCCGCGCAGTTTGCTTTTGTCTTGCGTCTGAACGTGGAGAAAAGCCGTGTGCACCTTTTTCTCTGTGCAGAACTGCACTCTAAGCTGATGGAGCTGTTTTGTCTACATAAAGATAAGGAGAAGGAGAGAGGAGACATTTTCAGGGTTTAGTTTAATGCCAGACTTGTAAAATGATTTTCTCTGTTCAGAAAAAAAAGATTTCTCTCTGAATGGAGCAAGCGAGGGAAACTCAGGGGGTGGAACAGAAGTCACACAGGGGTGGAATTGTTTTCCTCTTCACTGGAAAGTTTGCGTGCCACAGTAACCACCAGCTGATTGCAATGTGCCGTCCTTTTGCATTTATTTTAGGGCTTTCACACTTGCAGAAACCCCCTGAAAAACTCCTGACCCCTGCTATAATCAGGAGAATTCACCTCGAGCCAGTAGGAGGGGGGAGTGACGTTTATATACTGTGACTGCTGCACGGTGCATAGAACGTATATACACGGGTGCTTTGATCTCTGTGCACATAATTAGTCAGAATGTTGTTCTCCACTCTTTTGTTGATTTTGTCATTCCCTTGAACTACAGGTAGCATTGATGTAAAGACAAATATTCTCATTATAGCGTCGTATAGAGGACTCTGTTGCTTCGTCCGCTACTTCTGCATCTTTTTTTAAAGTCACGTCTTAGCTCAGGAGACCCCCCGCCCCCCCCCTCCTGTCTGACAGAGATACCTGCTGTGAGGTGCATATTTGAACAGCTAGGTCAGGAGAATATCCGGAGCAGTCCTCCTGAAGTTATCTAGATGTTTTCAGGAGTGAATACGTGAAAACGGTTTCACTCACAAGCTTGCACTCTGACCTGCGTATGAGTGCCAGAATCAATAACGCTATTAAATAACCACAAAGAGCGGGATTGACTTGTATGACTTTGTGACTTTTCATACAAACTAAATACAAACATGAACTCTAGGAGCAATAATTGAAAAGTATTGATCCAGAATTCCAATAATTCATGTTCAGAGTTCAACAAAAACTATCCACTTTTAAAGAAAACATAAAAAGCTTCAGATTAGAAAAGATAATATGTGACTGTTTTCATTGACTTGTTGATGCATGCTGTCTGCTTCATTTCACAGAAGATGAATGCATAAAACCAACCGAGTTGTTTTTCTTCCACCAACCTGCAAAACTCTCACCGTGAACCGTTCTGTTCCACTGAGAGTTTAAATTCATGTCACATTTCTCTGAAAACAAAATGACTAAATATGGAAATATTAAGAAATTACACTCAGAGTCTCAGTTTACTTCAAAAACATTGCAAAACAGATTCTGCAAGAAGTGTTGTAGTCAAGACCACACTAACCAAGACCAAGACATACCAGAGACCAGAGTGCTCCGAGACTGAGACAAGACCAAGACCAAGGCAGGGTGAGACCAAGACAAGATCAATGCATTTAGGGATCCAGACCGAGTCAAGACCAAGACATTTAGGGATCCAGACCGAGTCAAGACCAAGACATTTAGGGATCCAGACCGAGTCAAGACCAAGACCAAGACATTTAGGGATCCAGACCGAGTCAAGACCAAGACATTTAGGGATCCAGACCGAGTCAAGACCAAGACCAAGACATTTAGGGATCCAGACCGAGTCAAGACCAAGACCAAGACCAAGCGATTTAGGATTGAGACAGAGTCAAGACCAAGACCAATGCATTTAGGGATCCAGACCGAGTCAAGACCAAGACATTTAGGGATCCAGACCAAGTCAAGACCAAAACAGCAGGGATCGAGACAAATTCAAGACCAAGACAAGACCAAGCCCATAAATATCACAGAAAAATCATCATCAGGTGCAGTCATCACTTCCAGTCATCATCACTTACAACACCGGGAAGATTGTAACCGGGGGATAGAATTTAAATAATTGAATTGAAGCAGTGAAACACACTGCAAAGACATCAGCTGATGGCCAACGTGCACATTCTTCTGCACATGCTGCAGAGGAAATAACTCTCCAGACTCACTTGTGGCTCACCTATAGTCCCTTTAAGGCCCAACAGATGGCCCCTATGCCCACACTTTGACATTTACAGTAATATATAAAGTGATTCATCACATCATCTGTGGAACATAAATGAGCTGCTTGGTTTATAAATAGCCCTCATTGATCTGCTGGCTGATTCATATTCTCCTCACATGTTCTCTGAAAGGATTGCTAGCTTAGGTCAATATTTATCCCGGGGAAAAAAAACACATTTATTTGATCTTGTATTTTCTCACTAACTGATTTTGTTTTGCAGTGGTTAGCGCTGTTGCCTCACAGTGAGAAGGTTCCTGGTTCAAATCCCAATCAGACAATGCCTCTCTGTGTGAAGTCTGCATGTTCCTCCTAAGTAGAAACCTCCGGTTTTTAAAAAATGAAGGCAATGCGGAGGTGCAAAATCCTGCAGTTTGTTGAGTGTCCACTAGAGGCTGACTGCAGAAGCACCAGAAGTCACATACACACCCATTCAAAGAAGCCTGTCTTGATCTGTACACACTGCACGGGGGTGACGTTTTTTATAACGCATCCATTTTGATTTTATGAAGAATAAGTGTTATTCACAATAAGACGTGTAGCCGACCTGATTGACAGACGGGTGCAATGTAAGCGTTTGTCAAGAGGCTTAAAACCCGCCTCAGTTCCAGTTCTCAGCCTGTCGTTAGGCCGCTGCCACCGATGGGACTCCAGCGCCCCCTGCAGGAACAGATGGCGGACGGCACTCAGGCTTAGTCCATTAATATTTACAGTCTATGGTTCCTCCATGTTACACCAGCTTCCTCCCACAGTCCAAAGACGTGCTCGTTAGGTTTAACTGGTGACTCTAAATTCCCCGTAGGTGTGAATGTGAGAGCGGCTCGCTGTCTGTCTCTATATGTTAGCCCTGTGATTGACTGGTGACAAGTCCAGGGTGTAACCCCGCCTCTCGCCCAATGACAGCTGGAATCAGCTCCAGACCTTGAAAAAGCGAGATAGATAATAGATGGGTGGATGATATTGTTTTGGAGTATTTGCATAAAATTCTGATTAAAACCGCCCTGCTGACGTTAAGTGATTAATGTATCGTTCCATCTGAAAGCACTGCGGACAAAAAAGCCCCCCAAAAACTAATATAACCTTTAGTTTGTACTCCTTTACTGCTCGTCACACAAACATGAGTGTTGATTTTCTTCCCTCCAAAGAGCTGCAACATGTTAATCACAAGCATCGAGCGAGCTGGCCTGAAGGCAGGGAGGTGAATAATTGAGTGCCTTGATCTTTGTTTACAACAAAGGAGATGAACAAACCTGCAGGGGTGAGAGGAGCTTAATTTGTCCTTACACACACACGCGCACATGCACACACACACACACACACACACACACACACACACACACACACACACACACACACACACACACACACACACACACACACACACACGGGCACTACATTAAACATGTTGATGTGTGCACTGAAGGATTATGGGATGGCAAGCAAACTCTTTCAACACAAACACACCTTTTGTTTTTGTCGACAAACAAACAACAGGTATTGAAAATTAGGGCGGATAATTGAATGTCTCCATATGAACACACACACACACACACACACACACACACACACACACACACCACAGGCACATGTGAATAAAGGGAAATTGAACTCGCAGGAGTCGTGTTTACTCATTGGCTTGATTTGAGCCAGGAGCCAAACGGATTGAGTCTATCTGACCTTCATCAAACACACAGACACGTGTTTGTTTTATATATTGATTCAATGTTTTGTGTGTTGTTTAAATGATTCATGTAGATTTACTACGTCTTACCAAAGTTGTTACAGTCCAAGGCTTCTGGGAAGAAAGGAAAAGCAGTGTCTATCGTTTAAGTATCTTTCTTCTCATTATCCGGACTTCCTCCCAATATATTTATGGTTGTATAATACTGTGAGTTTAAAGTTCCCATATTCTCCTCATTTTCATTCATGATTTGCAGCTCAAAGAACTCCTTATTTATCTGATACTGGTGTCAGTAAAAAACCTAATTTCAGCCTCTGCATGAAACAGTTGTTCCAGCTGCTGTCTCTTTAAGGCCCCCCTTCCCATGAGCCCACCTTCTTCTGATTGGCCAGCTCCTTGGAAGCCTGAACGCTGCAGGGCTGCCAGGGCAAAGCTACTCTCCAGTGCTGCTAGAAGAGAGCATTTTTCGGGTCCACCTCAGTAAACTGAACATTTCAGCATGGATGCTAACTTCCGGGTTTTGTGCAGTATGGATCGGATGCATCCTTTCAGGACATGAATTGTATTTTAACACCCACAATGCTGTGCAAAAACGTTACTTCATGTGCGCCTCCAAATCAAAACAAACGAGTATGGATGCGGCCGGTTCGGTTGACTAACCTCTCAAATGTTAAGTTGTTAAATTGTTTCCATGCAATGTGAAGTTTTGTATTATTTACTGAGCCCTCGTTCATATCACATCTGAGCTGGAGTGTCAATAACATGAGGCGGGCTAATGACGCCACTTCCACCCTGAATGAATCAGACGAAGTAGGAACAAATATCGGCCTACTGAACAGTCGGTCCTAACAGGATACAGCACGGAGAGCAGGGACTGTCTGTCAGAGTGTGGAGGCACTTTGCAATGCGAAAGCACCTCAGTTCTCTTGCCCGCTTCCATCGCTGCAACACCTGTTGGTTTGACCTGATAACTGCTCTCATATCTGGCAAACCAAGGGGCGTCCAAAACGGCCATGTGGGAGTGCCTTAAAACCGCCTACCTTCTCTGGTCCGAACAAATCCAGACCATTCAGGACCAGAATCTAAAGTTAGAAGGAGGACATACTGGCTGCTGCATTGTTGTCAGAGAAGCCAGCACTTCAACATAGCATGTTTCCTTAATGTCTGATCATATAGTAAGCTCACTTTATCATTTCATTCAGTAGATATCTTACTGATTTGACCTTTAAGGTAGAAAGATGCTGAATTGATCACAATGGGGTGTTCAGGATGAATGACTTCATTTTTAACAACATGAACTTGTTACAGCTGGGATTGAAGTCATGACCACATCATGACGGCCTCCTCATCAATAATTCATTAGTTGAACATTTAGTTACCTTTTATGTCCTCACTTTCCCGTGTTTTGAAGAATAACGGTTACTGAGAGGTATCTCTGTTAGGCCATTAACAACAACAGAAAAGGAACCATCTGTCACAAGCAACGTGAGCAGATTTTAAAGTCACGTGAGGACTTTTAATTCAATGCACTCACAGGGAACGTTTTTTTTATGTAGCTCGGGGTGCAATCAATTCTTGGAGGCAGAAAAGTTGAGCCGAGTTCTCCTAGAAAAATATTTCTGGGAAGTTCAGGAGTATAAAAAAGAAGTTAAATAACATTTCATCATAAAACTGTGTGGAAGCTGTGAACACCTGAGATTGATGTAAATAGAGTGGGAGGAAGAGAGATTGGATTTTTTCCCTTCACTCTCCTCAAACTGAGCACGACCCTTGAGGTTTGACTGCAGGGGAATCCATTTCAAATAGTTCCCTCAAAAGCCTTTAACGCGGTGTCGTTAGGTCACTCGATAACTGTTTGCAGTTTTTAGAAGTTTTGTATTTGCTGAATCCCGCCATCCAACAGGTTTTTAAAGAAGATGTGTCAGTGTCTCAGCATGCTTTGTTGATCCGTCATTCGCTGCAAGCCCCGATCTCTAAGTAGGGTACGACTCAAAGTACCAGGACGAGTGTTTCAGAGGACGAGTCAGCTGTTTGATGTGTTTATAATGCAAATATGCAATGGAGATGTAAATGACACAGACATGGTATAAAAAGAAAGAAGAGACGAGCATAAAGAAAGATGAAACCTACACTTTCTAAGAAATCAGAAGAACTTTTTCAAGCTCCAGATCTCCCTGCAGGAGGAGAAAAGTCTGACGAAATGATTTCGAAGAGTGACATAAGTAAAGCAGAATAGACATCTGTAGCTGCCAGATTTTCCACAGATGTTCAGTGCTGGTGCAGGAACAGCATGTTTTTGTTTTCAGAGTCCGTCACAGTTTAGCAGGGATGTGTCAAGAGGAAGAGAAATCAATGGAAGGACACGGTTTCTTTAACCTCGTCTGACTCTACCTGTGAATCTCCCAATTTCACCCTCCAATTTCCTCCCCGATTTGTCTTTGTCTCCGCTTCTATTTGTCTGTCTGTCCTTGTTATTCTTAGGTTCACTTTTAAACTCTTAGGGGATGATATCTCCCTCACGAACAGACCTGTTGTCCACGCTGCCGAGTATGGGGGAGCTTTATTTTGTAGAGGTGTGATCGAGTATCAAGACCCTGAAAAGATACAAGAAGAAACTGAGGCTTTTCTGAAGAAGGGACCACACTGACCTGGAGGAAATTGTCTCTCTTGTGTCTTTGAGGATTCCCCTTTCATCATTTTGGCGCAGGAGAAGGATGGCTGCTCTTCTGATACAACCTTTCAGAATAATCATTTTAACCATAGTCTCATTTTAATAGATTGACAAATTGAATAGTCTAAATTTAAGACTTCAATCTCAAAATTGTAGATTTGTTTGTCTTCAACGTGGCACTAATACTCCGTCGTAGTTATTGTTATTACAAATGCCCTTGTGTATTCTGAAGACGTTCTTACTTGTGGAACATAAACATGACGTTTAGTGTCATGTCCGCTCTCTAGTTGGTCCTGTCTAGGTTTTGGTTTGCTTTCTGTCTTCTCCTGAAAGCTTGCAACGTGAGTGTTTTTACACGAGGATGTCTCAATTCTGAATATTGAAACAAAGGGATAGGACCCAGCTGCAGAACTCAAAAAAAGTTTAATGAAACAGAAAAGGCAGATGAGGGTAATCAAACTGGAGGGAAAAACACACACGAGGTCAGGAGGTCAAACTTGTATTAATTAGGAACAAGCTTCAGACTCTGGCTGTGTCCAAAATCACTTTTCACTTTTGAACACGCCATTTTGTAGTGCTGTCTGAATTCTGTGTGAGCGTCATCATATACCCTATTTAGTCCACTCATTGTATCCCAGAATGCATTGTGAAAAGTAGTGTCCATGTGATTGTCACTCTCCGAGCAATATCCTACTATATACCATCATGCATTGCGGTTCAAAGGTTTTTACGAGCGGAGAGTGGCGTTTGACTTGAGAGGAGGAGACCTCAGCCGGAGTTCAGCTGCACGTTTTAGTTGGGCGTCAACAATGACGTAACTGTCAGCGACCTGCGAGTGAGCGAGTAGTGTAAAAAATGTGTTTAAATGTTGCTGACAGAGTGCACTATATAGTCTATAACTTACTAAAAAGGGAGTATAGGAGGAGGGAATGAGTGAGAGATTTCGGACACAGCCTCGATCTTTAAAATAAATGTTTACCTTTCTCTCGTCTGTTTCGCATTCATATTGAACGTTTTTTTGTATTCGTGTTGCTCATGTTGCTCGAGTTGTGACCAAATAAGTCAAAGAAAGATGCTCCTGTGGTTACAGTGGAGTGAAATATTCAAAATCAGGTAGCAGGTTATTGTCAGCTCAGCCTTCTAATCAGAGAACCAGCATATTTCAACAGATTCATTATTCCCCGTGACTCTCATTTGAACCCTTCAATAATGAATATCACCTTCATTTCCAACCTCTGGCCCCACAGCAGCTACTCGTCCATCAACTGAAAATCAATTGCTGGTCAATTAGCAGAAAGACCTGTGAGCACGGATCGAGGACGGATGGGGAGATGGCACGTTGTTGAATCAATTCTCTATTAAAAGTCTTTTGCACCACTTCAAAATCCATCAGAGGTTTGCTTCTCGTGCAGTGTCAATATGAAGCTCAGCAGGGATTTCTCATCAGTCCTGGTTTGTCTGTGCAATTTCTACACATCTAAAGCCTGACCTTGATACATCTTGACAGCATTAAGATGGCTAAACAAACTGAAATTATGAATAACTGAAAGACGTTTTTGTGCAGGAGCTGTCGAATCTTTTTAGGTATCAGTAATCCTTAGGTCAGGCCCAACCTTCAGCTGCTGATGTGTGTAAGTAAAGGACTGTGTCAGTGCTTTACATATTTTAAAGGTCACATATTATTCTTTCAACCAGTTCAAAGGGTTAGGGTTAGGGTTCTCTCTGATCCTGTATTTGATCATGCCTATAAACCCCTCTATTTCAGCCCTACTCAGAACAGGCTGTTTCTGTGTCTGTAGCTTTAAATGTAAATGAGCTGTGTCTGACCACGCCCCTCTCTGGAAGGGCTTGGGTGGCTCGGGCTTTCTCGCTCCATGCCCTATTGTTTACGGTGAGAAGGCAGACTCAGAGGGCAGAACAAACACCTAGCTGTGGGAGTGTCACCCACCTGGGGGAGGGGTTACTGCCCTTTGTGATGTCATGAAGGGAAAATCTCCAAACGGCCTGTTTGAGCACACATTTTCTGAAAAGTGGAGCAGGGAAAAGACGGAGAGGATGGACTTTTCTCATCATTGGGGTTTGTAGACAGACTAGGGACACATATTAGAGTTAGAGAAACATGGAGAAGTGTATTCAGTCACGTGATTGGCACAGAGGCCTGCAGGGCAAAAAGAGTGTAGGAAAGCCACCATTAAAAACATTGGGGCTGCAACGCAGGAGTTTTAATTTTACAAGTCTTCAAAACAATGCATGTTTACTTCACCAGACAAGCACAGAAAAACGGCGGTATTAATCTAATACCGCTAAAAACTAGCACCTATGTTTGCAGCCAAAACGCATTACAATACGACCTTATGATGACACACCCAGACGGATACTGCCAGCACCCACCCACAGATGGTGTAACTGTAGCTGCACTGCCTTAGACCAGCAGTTCACTGGACACACACAAAACACATTTCAGATCCAGACATGAATCAGGTTAATTATTTTCAGGCAGAACAAATGCATCAATGTCCAAGTGAACCTGAACAAATGAGATCATTTCAGGCTGAAATTTAGTTAACATGGTTTTCAGTCTGTGACCCAAAAAAAGGGTATTGAAGCGATCTGCTGCTTTTGTTGCAAGAGTCAGGTTGAACCCTTTAAGGACATCTTGAAGTGGCCTAATTATTCTCTAGCAATTTACTGTTGAACTGGAAATGACTGATTGTTTTTATGTGTTTCAGCCGAGCCTGCAGCAGCGTCGAGGGTCAGTTAAAGAAATAAAACAGCTTCTTGCTGTACCAAGATGTTTTCTTTACTGCTAAAATATACAGTTCCCATGAGCAACAACACAACTCCGGCCTCATTTCATGGTTTCATTCTCCTTGTTTCTTTACGGAGCATTCGTTTCTCTGCTGGATTCTGTTTCTGAAGTTTAGTTTGGAAGCTTTTAAATAAATACTGGTGTGTCCACGGCTGCTCGAGTAAAACATTCACGAAATATATTCTTCTTTCTAACAGTAAGAACTTCAAAAAGCAAGTTAGTTACATGACTCATAACTCAAGTGACGTGCATCAGTTCAGTACGAATGGACACAAACAGTGTTCACCTGCATGCACTGATGTCCCGTCTCTGTTTGATCCATCATAATTAAGCTGGGCTCTTCTAATCCAGTTATTGAGTCACATGACTGATTTGATGACAGGTGTAATTTCAGCTCAATCGTGCTTTGTCTGTTGATCATAGTAAAGGGGAGCACGAGTCCCGATCATGGGCTCATCTGCTGCTACCGACTGGTCTGTTGAATCTCTGGCATGTGTGAGATTTTGGTCAACCAGCATGCAAACTGAGAGCAAAGCCACCGGCTGATTCACCAACTTCAGGGCTTCTTTTCCTGATAGCACCTGTGCAAACTGTCAGACAGCATCGTCTTGAAGCACCATGGCAACAGCAGGCATGTGCCTCCTATGAATGAGCAGGCCTCCAGCTGACAGGGTATATTTGTTATGATTTAGTTTGCAAGCTAATTTGTGTTTGTTGTTGTGACTGTGTGTGTGTGTGTGTGTGTGTGTGTGTGTGTGTGTGTGTGTTTGTGTGTAACTCCCAGTTTCCACCTAGCGTTTTTTCTGATTGCCAGCGTCTTTTTTGAGAGCGTTCACAGATGAATGCGGCCGCCTGGAGAAAAAGCTTTTTACCGAGCCGCTCCAGGCGCTCAAGTTGAAAATCATTGAACTTTTCAGAAAGACGCTGTTGACGTCACCGTTGCTGTTTTCCAAATGTATGATATTCCCCGTAGTTTTGCAGCCAAATAATCATGTCTTGTACCCACATCCTCTTTGCTCCGTGTCTGATCAGGAAATAAACGATCATAAATATAAACCATTAGTAGCGGAGCAGTGTCGGTCATACGTCGGCCGTTGTCAACAGACTGTTGTCATAGAGACAGGACGGACGTGCAGCGATTTTCTTCTCAGCGCACAAACGCTTCATGCAAACACTCCCAGAAAAAACGCTAGGTGGACACGCGGCCTAAGAGAGCATTAATGACACTTTAACCGATGCATATGAGACATGTGAAATACACATCTGAAACTTTAAAGACAATTGTGAATGCTGCAGAGCGAGCACATAATTCATGAGCTTTGTTTGTGTGTGGTAAAGGATTCAGTCGCAGTGTGAGATGATATTCCTGTGTTTGCCCAGCAGCCTCAGTCTTTCTCCTCCCCATGCAGACTTTTATCATCATTTCACCTGTGAGAAATCACCAATGGAACCAGGGAAGTGTTCCTGGGTGCTGCATTCAGGTGCTTCTGTGCTTTCAGGGTATACCCTAGCAGGCATTATAAATGTCATCTCATTAAACACAAATGTTGAGAACCAGTGTGACTCATCAGGAATATTACTGATCTCCAGGAAAAAACAGTTTTTAAGTTCCTACTGTTTTCTACAGGTTTTTACCCCAGAGCTATTTGTGCTATGAAATCATGCAAATGATTCAGCAGCAGCTTCAAAAACGTCTTTAATGTTTGTACGATACCTCAATGACTTACTAAACTCCAACACATTATTTTGAAGAATTACAGTCAGTTGAAAAGGCATTGTGTCCCCTAATGAACACGAGATCCACCACTTAATGAGTTCCTTTGCTTTGAGCTCTGATGATCCAAACATGAAGTGACGGAGAGAAAAATGAAGATTTCAGCTTCTGCTGCAGGAAAATGATCCTTTCTACTTTTGATGAACTCATTACCTGTTTGCTGTCAACATCCTCCTCTGAGAGATCATACAGTTATTATTATTACATATTTGAATAGCCTGAAGCTAGTTTTGCACCAGCTCATCTGAAAACACACAAATCAAAGAAAAGGGAGAATGTACGTTATATATTTTTCTGCCATCACACGTCGTAAAAAAAAGGGGAATATTTTCATTCATGTTCATTTTCCAACTCGGAAACACGTTTAACGATGTGAGTGACACCACATGAACGCAGCACTGCTCGCCGTTCTGTACCAGCCAGCCTCGGATAAAGCTCTTTATCAATTTATATCCAATCTTTCTCGTCTTTAAGTCACTGCCTCGTTCATTATTCAGTGACTTTGATCACTAAAACCTTAAAATGCCCACTGTGGGTTGGCTGTTTTATTGATGCTCTTAAAGCTGGAGACAAGAATGTCTTATACAGAGCACAGACAAACTCATTTAACCTTTGACAGTAATGATCCAAACCTGAATTAATAATAAGTGTTGACCTTAAAAAGAGTAGACGGAGTGTCTTGTACCCACATCCTCTTTGCTCCGTGTCTGATCGGGACATAAACAATCTCAAATATAAAACATGCAATAAAAAATAATGGAGCAGCGTCTGTCGTACAGCCGCCGTTGTCAACAGACTGTTGTCATAGAGACAGGACGGACGTGCAGCGCTTTTCTATCCAGTGCACAGACAGCACTTTTCTGACCGGAAAAAGTGCTACATGGACACGGGAACTAATGCAGGTACTGTTTCTCTAATATCAAAGTATTCTGTAAAATGTTCAAAAAAGTCAAACGTTAACTCTCTGATTGAATCTGCTTCTTTAGGGGAAACATTTCTACAAATGTTACAGCAGAGAGCGTACTGAAAAGTCTGCTTTCTTTTCCTGTCTGCCCCGTGCAGATAACGTTCAGGTTATAAAGTGTGTATTCAGCAAAAACTTCCCCTACATCCTAGAAAGAAGAAGTTTGAAGTTTGCTGCAAAGAGGGGGAATCTCTGAGTATTAGAAAAGTTTTCCTCAGACGCTGTGGCTCAGCGGGGTGCTGAACGACTGCTCACCTCTCGTGTTAATTACGAGATCTGGATGCATAGCTTGTGTTTGAACTCACCCCTGATTACAACACTCTCATTGGTTTGTGGGAGAAGAGAAGCTCATAAAGGACTTTAGGTTAAAAAAAAAGGGAAGATTAAGAGTTGGAGCATATTTAACATCCAGAGATAGAGACGTGAACATGAATATGTTTGAACACAACTCCTAATTTCAACAGGATGTTTCAGATTACCATAATGTGCATTTGTCTCTTTTGTTTGTTGTGTGTCAAAAGGGGTGATAGCCATGAATCAGTTAGTGTTTAATGTGCTGAGTTGGTCATCTCGTTGCTCACCACACACTGTAAGAACAAAACAGTTAAATCTGTCATGATTCGTCGTCATGTGGGGGGGGTCTCTCACATAAAATCTTTTAGTGTTTGCCAGGTCTTATCAGCCCTGAAGGCTGGATCTAGTTCTTAAAGAAAGAATGTGTTGTAAAAGCTGAAGCTAACAAAGCTAGCAAAAAACAACAACAACATAATGCTAACAACAGCCTATCAAGGCCTTTCGGAGGGTCCCTTTACGTACTGTCCATGATTTTAAATGACGCAGTGGCCATTCCCTGGGGGCCCTCCAACCAGCGTTCATCTCCATCATGTCTGTCAGCCGACGCTTACTCCTCTTCCTCTTGTTGCCTGTTTCTTTTTTCTCTCCTATAGACGGATAATTCCTCTTCATTTTTCTTTGTTGACTTAAATTGACAAACTTTGGTTTTCGCAGCGATGATGCATGCAACGCTTAGCATGGTAATGAGAGTGAGTGCTGTATGATGGAGCCCCCTTAGGGAGGTGTCCTACTGTCATTGCAAAATTTGCACATTTTGGGACGCTGCTTTGGTTTAAGTTTGTCAGCCCTCAGGCGCCCCCTACTGGTCTGCGGCACCAAGCAGTGGCCTGCCTTGCCAGTTGACAAGCAGCACCTCTGACAAGACGTACCCCAGAAGGGTTGTTGGTTTGGATTAAGATATAAACAGCATGTAAAGGCAAAACACTTCTCTCAAGGGAATCATATGACGATAACCTGGGGGACCTCTTTGTTGTGCCAGTGTGCTCCCTGCACCAAACACTTCTCTAAATAGTGGACAAACTCTTTTAAATGAGCAGTTTGCACTTTTCTCTGCACACCGACATTCCTGAAAAATATGTCGAGGTCAAATCCTCCAAAGCCGAGTTAAGTTTAAAAACTTGTTCACCGTGATTTGATTTGATTTCTTCCGGCTGATATATTACAGGAGAGTAGTCATTCACGGTTGATTTATTGTAGCTGTTGTTGTGTGAAAGTCTCTTCGTCTTTCATTATGTACATCCTCCTCCGTCTTGACACTTCTTCGGTTCGTCTGATTAGTGTGTGTGTACAAGTCCCTGTGGCTTCGTCATTGGGCAGAGCAATCAGCCGTGTGTTTTTTGTCTCCTTAGTGGACTCATGCTGTTTCTAAGAACAGCTGACAGGTACAGATTGGCTGCCCTCATCACAGACTACAGAGCCAGAGAAGGAAAAGGAAACCAGGAAAGTTGGACTTAAAGCACGATTAGTCTTCCTTTATTTTACCTTCTTCAGGCTCTTCTCACCTTCTGCTTAAGCTCATCTTTCCCATTATTCCAAATATAGCTTTTCATTATTCTTTCCTTTGACCTCTTTCCCATTTTGTTATTCTCTTCTTTCCTGTTTCAGTCTCAGTAATGTAACTCAAGTCACATCTGTGTTTAAAAAGACATTTAAAGAATTGCCCCTTTCAGCAAAGACGTCCATGGCAATCAATTACACTCAGCGTTACGTTGTTAAAGTCCAATTTCCCCCCTTCACTTGTCCGTCAGGAAAGAACTAATTTAATTCCAAAGAAGTGTGGAGTAGACCTGCCAGTTTCTTTTCATTTAAAAGTTTGGTCAGAGGGATTGTGGGATGTTTTTGTAATTTGCAGATTCAATCAGATTTTGTATCCGCCTGGTTAAGCTCTGCACCAACAGGGGGAAAGAAAAGCTTTGAAAACTGAAGAGGTATCAGGGTGCTGACTGCTGTCTCCAATAAAAAGGGTATTTAAATTGGGTGGAAATGTCCGGGTTTCCTGGAACTTTTCTTTGACTTTGAAGGTCGGTTGGGGAAGATTCATTATGTTTTTGTTGCTGTTTAACTTTTCCTGCAGTCCCAACATCAGATGCTTTTCCGCGAGAATCAAGCAAGGTACAATGGAAATTTACTGAGCACATTAATGCTCCAGAGGTCACCCCCCCCCAAATATTAAGCATAAAATAGATCTAACCAAGGGAAGAAGAAGTGCCTTGAGACAAGTTTTGTAACCTCGCCTCTGTAAGCGCCAGTGAGAAGGCCTTTGAAATTTAAGTTGAGAGAGCTGCCGGCTTAAAAAAAGCTGTCATCGGACTCAGGTCTTTAACCTCGATGCTTACAGCTAAAGCGATAATAACTGTGAATGTGTTTGAGCAGCAGACAGAAGTTTTTAAGGAACATTTCATTTGAACCCCTTTACTTCACTCCACAGAGCTGTTCCTCCCAAAAATAAACATTTCTAATACTTCTATTTACAGACTGCCATGACATTCATCAAACACATTAAAGCTCAAAAAAGAAGAAACGTTCCATATCAACAACATGGGAAAGCTTTCCAGTTGGCTCATCCTAAAGACAAGCTTGACAGTTTTCCTCCTTGTGCTCGTAAGGCCGTAAAAGAGCAAAAAAACACGAGTGCACTTTGATGCTTTGAGGAGCCGTGAACATTGAAGTCGTGAGCAGTGTCATTTGCAGATAACATATCTCGCCTCCCTCCTCTTTTCTTTCTCCCGCTCGCTCCTCTCTGTTCACTAAACTCATCAGGTCGCCTTTCATCTCATCACTATTTGCTGCTATCTTACCTGTCAATCAGTCACACCATGTTAATCCTCCTGAGCTCTGTGTGCATCGAGTTAATCCCCTGCTTCTGCAGCCCTGTGGAGGAGCCAAGTTTAGCCTTATCGTTTTTTCTCCCCCTGTAGGATTAAATTAAACAGCCTTACATTCACCAGCAGACAAAATGTATATGGTTAAAATACCTACAATTGCATGCATGTGCAGTGAGCACACACATCCTGTTTGTAACTGTGACTCCACAAGATGATTAGAGCATTCTTGGACACAGTGACATTTTTTTAACCCCCAAAATCACTGCTGTGGCTCTTGTTGTTTGTGAGATGTTATAGCACCTGGAAGGATTTAATGTTAATCAATGAATCATTATTTGTAAAGCACCAATTCATAACAAGTGTTATCTCGAGGTGCTTTACAAAAGAGCAGGTAAAAGACCTTACTCACTGCTAAACTATTCCACAGCAGGTTGATATTTTAAATTGTTGTTTTGTCTTGGGCTGAGAGTAGTTTACTGGGTGTGTGCTTTTATTTGAAATAAAGTAAGGACCACCTGGTAGATGGAAGGTTAGGACATGAAGTTAAGCCCAGAAACAGGAAGTGGTTAGGGATCCCAAAGTGACGTCAAACAGCTCAAAGGAACGGTAACAAAGGTCAATGTGTGATGTCATCAGGTGGATATGACTTTGGACTCATCAGCTGAGCTGTCTGAGAGTTTGTTAAAGTGAAATGAGACATTCAAAGATGCAGCAGTGTCCTTCTTTTACATCACTGAGACTACAGGGAGACACTGAGGACGACTATCTACGGGGAGCCTGAAGGGGCCACTGCCACCACTGAAATCTACTGACAGGTTCTGAGTACAAAAATGAAAAAAGTTACTCAAAAGTCAAACAGTTACATCAGATGGTGATCCTGTTAAAGTTAAAAACAGTTTGGGTCTGAGCAGCTAAGGTTGATCAGTTCTGCACAGGAGACATCAAAGGGTGATGAAATTGAGCTCCTCTGATTTTTCTTTACCAACACGTTTCATCACCGAGCGAGGTGTCGCCTTGCTGACAAGCTTCGCCTGCCGCTGGGTCATATTTGGAGTTCCTCTCCCGAGAGAATTTCAGAGTAACGGCTCACACAGAACTGCAGAGCAACGTGCAGAGGCTTTGTTGCTAACAGCTCTTTCAATTACATCCCAATCTGATGAGGCTTTGTTTGAAACTGATGTGGACAAAAGGTCCAAAAATGATCAAGGTTACTGTAATGAATGTAGTCACAGGGGGAGCTCATGTTTATGGTAATACAATTGTGTGTGTGTATGTTTGTGTGTGTGTCCATGCAGGTTTACTCTGTGTGTGTGTGTGTGAGTGAGCTTGCATTTCCTCTGCTTCTCCCAGGAGATTGTTGATGTGTGTTTGTCACACGTACGTCTGAGCGTGTGTGTCAAGGTGTGTGTCGCTTGTGTGAGCAAACACGTCCGCCTCTAAAAAAAGGAGATAAAAAAGCGCCCCGCGTCTGCCTGCATTCAATGTGAACAAAAGGAGAAGCTCACGTCCCGCCTCGCTCCATCTCTGGTCCTTCACGTCACGTTTACTCTTAAAGAAGAGGAAATGAGTTCTGGACACACGGACGGAGGAGTGACAGATAAACATACCCATCTTATTGTGAAATGGCCACGACCTGTTTGTAGACAGAGAAAGAAAAATCACCTCCTCTCCTGGCTCTGATTCACCTCGAGCCAAATTCAAACAAAGCAGGTAGCGAGGACATCCACTCTGGCTTTGTGTGAAAGAGACTTTATCATGTTGCGGTATAAAAGACTTTTAATATGCTATATGATTAAATCCAAGCAACCAATTGTGACATGAAGAGAATGAAATGAAACCTGAGGAGAAAAATGACTAGGTAAAAACACAACACAATGTGGACGCCACTCCTGTGCTGCTCATGAGTCTCAGATAATAAGTTACACAGAGGCTCCACTTCAGCGGTAACAGCCTGAAAAAAAACTATTCATGTCCTCCAACCTTCAGCGAGGTGATCTGGCACTACTACCGCCCGACGTCCCTGAAGCCCAGCTACAACCATCTGACTGTGTCGCCCCCACAACAACAACCATGGCGGTCATTCATGCACAGCGTGCTCCGACCTCCACCTCAGCGGCAAGGAAGTGGACAACAGGAACGCGAGGAATACAAAGGAGAAAACCTTCCTGCATATTATCCCAGCTCCCCCTATCCCATTTTGTTTGTAACATAACAAAGTAAGGTCTTCTACCTGCTCTTTTGTAAAGCGTCTCAAAATAGCACTTGTTATGAATTATATACAAATAATGATTGATTGATGTCGTTTACTTGAGCCTTAATTTAGCCGAAATCACAACAACACAAGTAGATTTGTTAAAAGTAAAAAAGCTTTGATGGTCATAGTTCATATTCTGTGTTCAGAGCGTAGTCAGGATCAGAGGCGATGCTGTTAGCCAGCCGTAACATGCTTTCATCGAGGGCTGAAACATAAAGTCTCTTCATTGGTTGGCCTACGATCTTTGAGCAGATGTTGGAGCAGTTTAGACTTTACCTCCCTCTCCCTCTAACAGACAACGTGCATTTGTTGACAAGCAGAGGGGCGGGGTTGTGAGAAGCCAAAGACCAATGTTGGGTACAGTACAGTAATATTACAGGATTTTGCGCAGATACGACTCTGATAGTGTCTTCAGCCTGTTGTAAGAGACGACTCTTGGCGTAGGACAGATTTATTTAAAACTACTACTTTAAGATGGAAAAGTTACCTTAAGATGTCTTTTCCATGCGTAACAAGCTGCTTTTTAAAGTGGTTAAGTTAATGTTTTAACCTTTGATTGACCAGAAGTTTCTAATTTTCTTTCAAAATAAAAGCAGGTTGAAATAGTTTAAAGGCATAAAATGCTCAATTCTTACAATCTGGAAGCAAGCAGCGTAGTAGGATATTTAACGTTATTTTGATAGCACTATTCACCAGACTAGCTTTGCATGATTCACCATCTGAAATAAAAAAAAAAGTTGCTCTAAAACTTGCCCCTGATGCAGGCGATCTACACCAAACCCTGAGTGAAACAAGCCTTTCCTTTTAAAACTTGCCACAGAGCAAACTTTTCCTCTGATCCGCAGAACGACTCGGCATGTCCTTGAGCAAAGTTTCAGACTACAGCGTGGGTGGATTTGCTCATCAACTTACATCGCAGTCTAATGTGTCTGTCGCCGGCTGTCTGTAAAAACAGGATTAGTTTGAATTTTTATTGCCAATTATGTCTTTACATAAAGTAATTTATCTAGGTGTTATAATGCATGATGACAAATATCAAAAGCCAGGTCGACAGCAGCACTCCAACTGTCTGGAAATTAATACATTTAAAGGTCCAATCAGTAAGATATCTACTGAGTGAAATAATAAAGTGACCTTACTATATGATCAGACATTCAGGAAACATGCTATGTTGAAGTGCTGGCTTCTCTGACAACAATGCAGCAGCCAGTATGTCCTCCTTCTAACTTTCGATTCTGGTCCTGAATGGTCTGGATTTGTTTGGACCAGAGAAGGTAGGCGGTTTTAAGGCACCCCCACACGGTCGTTTTGGACGCCCCTCGGAGTTACATATTGCTACTTTAAATACAATAAATGATAAATCCAGTAAACAAAAGAAATATGGAGGAGAAACATTTAGTATGCTGACTGAAAACACCCTGTGTAACACGGCTGTAGGGTTGGGGCGTGTCGATTGCTGCAGGTGGAAATAAATGCTTTTGTGGTTTGAGGTTTTGAGTTATGAGAGTTGGAGTCTGGTCTCGAAGGGTTTTGATATATTCTCACCTACTTCTCCTGGGGACCTGGAAGAGGACAGATCAAGGAGACAAAACAGATTGCTCCCTCCTCTGCAGAGTGAAAATATGCTGCAATCTGCTCTTGTCCTTGACAGCGGTAGCCGGGTGCCATATGGTGAAGGCCAGCTTATACAACTCCTACTAAAATACACAGAGTACATGTACAGTGTGTGTGTATGTTGAGCATCATGGTGTCATTAGATTACAAGTTAATTACTTGCCTTTGTGTTATGTAACAATGTAGATGTTAGGAATAACAAACTTAAAGGCAGGGTCGGTAATTTCCTCCAGATAAGATTTTCTTCAACATCGTCTACAACCACTAACAAACTCTGTTCTCAACCTTCTCTTAGATTATTATTAAAGTAGATGAAATAATGTCAACATTTGGGGTGCCAGATGGCCTAGCGGTTATGTTGCACGCCCCATGCACAGAGGCTCTAGTCCTTGTTGCAGCGGCCGTGGGTTTGAATCCAACGTCGGCCCTTTGCTGCATGTCACTCCCCCCCTCTCTCCTCACAGCATTTCCTCTCTCTCTTCAGTGGGAACTAGGAATTCACATTCACACTTCAGCGTTCGAAGAGGAAGTTTAGATCAGAGCTCCTGCCGAAAGAGCAGACCGCCAGGTTTCCATTTGCACCCAAGCGGCAACCTCCAGTGTTAAAAAGTGACGCCAATGCGGAAGTGCAAAAAAACTGCAGTTCCTTGAGTATCCACTTGAGACCCAGATGTTCCAAACACACCTCATATTCAAATATTTGTTTTGACAGAAGAAAAGAACATGTTTAAAGCCTAGTACTCACATGTTTTGATGTAAGGATACAAGTAGTGCATAGGGGCATGGTCGATCTGATTGCAATCAAATGGGTTCTTGCAGTTTGTCAGGAGGCGGGCCGCCTCAGCTCCAGCTCTTTGCCTGTTATAAGTGACAGAACATTTGATAGAATCAGCTTTTCCAAAATGGCAATTGCCTTGGATAGGCTTCCAAAAATATCCCCCTGAGAAAAACCACTAGGGGGGGGGCGTCACTCAGGCTTCATCCGTGTTTCTTACAGTCTCTGCTTGCACCACAGTCTAACCAGCTCAAAGAGAAATGTTCAAGGATCTCAAGTAAAACTATCCGGGAAAAGTCAGCAGACTCAAGCTGAGATTTTGAAACTCTTTAAAGCCGTGCTTGAGTCTGGGGATCAACATATACAAAGGCAAAGACAACAAACCTGTTCACCTGTTGATGCTAATTTTAGGGAGAGCAGCAATTATAAAGTCATAGGTGCCAGAAACAATGTACACTGTAGTTAGGAAGTTCTTATCGCTGTTGAATTTCTCTAACAGGCTTGTTAGAGAGCATGTGATGCTGTTGAGGCCTCGGCACTCCCCTGTGAGACAAAGCACAATAAGAACATCACAAATAGGACGTATCAATCTATGTATAGTATATTTGAACTGTATTAGATCATTGTCTTGTTACAATGTCTGTTTTGAATTGAATACACATTTTAGTATCAGTACAGAATGGTATCGTGCAGCTCCCTTTGTTCAAACATTTCCACAACAATTTTAATTTCTTCCAAGGCTTGACCTTTCAGTGAGGAGGTGTGCAGAAGCTAATGTGTTTGACACTGAAGAAGATGAGGTTCAGCAGCTGACCAAACAGGCAGGAGTAAACCTCCGCTCCTCAGGTTACCAAGGACGGGGCAGGTAGCAAGGGCTCCAACTGTTTCCTTGACGACTGCTACAGGGTGTGCATTGATCCGTAAGAGGTGATTAGGAACAGTGACTAAGCAAAGCCCCACTGCACTGTTGGGAAGACGGACGGAAAGCCTCATAGTGTGAGGCTTTAAAATAGGGGCATAGTGACCACTGAGAACAAGACTGTGTCTGTGACGGTTTGAAATCAGAAATCATCACTGGTCTGAAATCAGTTCCTGGCTTTGAAAACAATCTCTTCAACAATTTCTGAAATTTAAATTTGTCTTTGTAATTCCTCAAAATACATTTCACCATGTTTCTCTAACACTAATATGTGTCTCTAGTCTGTCTACAAACCCCCCAATGATGAGAAAAGTCCATCCTCTCCGTCTTTTGCCTGCTCCACTTAAATGTGTGCTCAAACAGGCCGTTTGGAGATTTTCCCTTCATGACATCACAAAGGGCAGTAACCCCTCCCCCAGGTGGGTGACACTCCCACAGCTAGGTGTTTGTTCTGCCCTCTGAGTCTGCCTTCTCACCGTAAACAATAGGGCATGGAGCGAGAAAGCCCGAGACACCCAAGCCCTTCCAGAGAGGGGCGTGGTCAGACACAGCTCATTTACATTTAAAGCTACAGACACAGAAACAGCCTGTTCTGAGCAGGGCTGAAATAGAGGGGTTTATAGGCATGATCAAATACAGGATCAGAGTGGATTTAGAACAAGACACTTCACACACATGTTTTGAAGAGCTCTGAGACTTATTTACACTGAGTTGAAAAAAAAGAACATATGTGACCTTTAAAATGGGATCTATGGGAACAGGATTGAGAAACTTTTTAAGAAGTTCATAATTATTGTTTTTAGTTTAGTAAGTAAAATGGAGTTGATGACATTTTTGTCTTGTATAGTCAAAAGTTTCAGGACCAATTTTTTTGTCAAACTACAATTCTTAGCTTTATTGATATTTCATGAGTACCAAGCTGAACTTTAGATATAATTCACAACTTAAAAGTCCCGTTTTAAAAACGACCCATTTTGTCCATAAAAAGTAAGAGACATTCAAGGTCAGGTCTAATGAACCTTTCGAGTGTCGTACAGTTCAATGCATTTCAAAGTTTGAATGGAAGTCGAGTTCTGAGAAGCATTTCGACAGATTTTCGATGTTATTCGTACACGCCAGTCCTCTGTCCATCTGCTGAAACACAAACAAACATGGAGGCTGTCGGATTGATCTCATGTTTCATCCTGACCGACCATGGCAGACACTCAGAGCCATCTGCCAGTCGTCTTTGACCTTGACACGAATGAGTATGAGTGCTTGTGTGTGTGCAGTTGTAGGAAATGTGTGTGCTCGTGTGAACATGTGTACGTGTGAGAGTTGAAAGTGTGTGATTGAGTGAATGGAAAAGATGCGAGGTGGGAAGGACAGGGTGACATAAATTTGACTCTTTGCCTCCGCACTCTCGCTCTCTCTCTCACAAATGACACCCTGAAATATAAGGTGCACCCAATTTTCAATCTTTTCTCCTTCTGTCACCCTCCATTACCGTCTCTCTTCCTTCCAACCTGTTGTTTCTCCCTTTACTTTCCCTTCGTGCCTCTCTCTTTCTGTTGTTGTTCTCCCCCTCCGTCACATATTTTTCCCTTTATGACTCTGTCCCGTTTTTGGTTTTCTTTCTTTAAAAATTATTGCTTCTCTTTCTTCCCTTGTTTCCCCCCCTCCTTTTCTAGTTTTTCTTTTACCTTCCTTTCTTCCATTGTTTGCGTCTTTACTGTGTTTTTTCTCTCTTCCTTTATCCCCTTTATTGGCGGCTGTGGCTCAGTGGTAGAGTTGGTCTTCTCTCAACGAAGGTTGGGAGTTCCATCCCCAGCTCCTGCAGGCACATGTCCAATGTGTCCTTGGGCAAGACACTTAACTCCAAGTTGCTTCCCCGGCTTCATAGGCGGCATGCCAATCAATCAATCAATCATTATTATTTGTATAGCGCCAATTCATACCATTATCTCGAGACGATTTACAAAAGAGCATATGGGATAATATGTAAAAGGTTTTCTCCTTTGTATTCCTCGCGTTCCTGTTTCCACACTTCCTTGCAGCTGAGGTGGAGGTCGGAGCAGGCCGTGCATGAATGACGACGCCGCCTGTGTGTTAACTCCAGCCATGTCCTTCTTTTTGGTCCCTTTTATTCAAATGATCTCTGTAAAAACATTCATACATATCGAGCCTGCTGATAAAAAGTGAGAATTTTAAGTAGATTCTGAGTGCTGCAGAAGTGGTACGATACTTTGAGGCATGTTGCTTGTACTCTTTCGTGTTCCACAAAGTTCCTAGTGCACTCAAATTGCACCATTTGAAAAGGCTTTTTTAAATTGCAGGGTCGGTATAATTGCCTGGTAATGTGTGGTAGTAGAATAATGCTGCATAGAAAGCACTGGGAACAATACAATGTGGGGGATCTGAACATTTAGTGGATAAAAATCTTTACATATAAACTCATGAAAGCATTTTCATGTTGTTACTGACACCTTTGAAAAGACTCTTGGTGATATCTTGGAGTATGATGAGACATAACCACATACAGTAAGCTCTGCCGACACGTCCTGTATCAGTCAGTACATTTTCATGCACAGTTAAGTTGGGCTACAGGTAAAACTCGATCAGTTAATATAATCGGTCTTCTGTCCTTGTCCCGATAAAAGGTATGGAAGTGTGTCCACTACGGTAGGTGGCGATATGTCTCAATTTAGTTAGCACATTTTTGCTGTTTAAGGTAGTAAGAACAGTGAAAAAATGGACAACTCTCCTACAGCTGTGTACATACTCTACGCTTTACTTTTGGTACAAATACGATGTCCCTCGTGCTTATGGCGATATCCAAGACGGATATCAACACGTCTTCAGTGATGCTAAGTATTGATGCTGTTCAAGTTCTGGGTCAAAGCCCGGGGCAGGTGCAGTGGAGCATGCCAAGATTAAGAACACCTTGTCCGATCCCCAACTTGATTACCTACTGTAGATGTGTTAAGTGTAACCCACCAATTCCACATAGTCCGTGACGGTCTTGCTCCAGTCGTCCGACGGTGCCCGCCCTGCCCCACTGGGTCTGTTTCTGGAGCGTTAGCGCATGAGCAGCTGCACACATGGGTTCACCGCGGCTCGCACAGACCATGTGGAAATTGCGGGTTAGTCAGACTTTGAGAAATTCAATGATTTCAGTAGACTAATGCATTTAGATGCATTTTAAAGGTCCAGTTGTATTCAGACTAACACAAGAAATCGAACATTTTGAGTTTAACGTATACACGTGAGTGGCTGCAGGAGGACAGGCTGAAGGAACACACAAACATTTTCTCAGCAGAGTTCAGATCGTATAAAGATTGTAATCCTCCTTCTCACTTGGCAGGTTTAAAGATAGTGTAGGTTTGGTGTGTGTGCGTGCGTGCGTGCGTGTGTGTGTGTGTGTCTTTTAATGCTCAGGTAATTTGTTCTTCAGAGAGTTGACAGAGGTGATGGCTTGAGTGAGAAACTTTAAACACAGAGAGGCAGTGATAGAAATGGAACCTGAGGCGCCTTGGTTACTTTCATTTTCTCACTTCTCCGCCTCCTCCTTTGTGACAGATGGCAGTGCTGCTCAAGTTAGACATGTCTGTGGTCTGTGTGGCCTGTGTGAGAGTGTGTGTGAGTGTGTGTGTGTGTGTGTGTGTGTGTGTGTGTGTGTGTGTGTGTGTGTGTGTGTGTGTTTTAATGTTAGATATAGAGGCTTTGTACATGAATGAACTTTCTAGACTTTCATTCAGAGTGAGAACACTTCTTAAGACACTGTGGCTGCTCTTCATTACTTTAAACAGTGAAGTGCACAAGTTTGAAATCTTGACCTGAACCCAGAATGTGACTTAAAAGCCAAAGATTATTTTGTGGTCTCTTTTACTCCCTTTCTTTGCCCAATACTGTTCGAATCTTGATGTAGTCTCCTGCTTACACTTAGAAGTCCATCCATCTTGAAGCTGTAAGCATTAAACACACAGAAAGTCATGATGAAGGGACTGCACTCATAAGAAAATGTTGAAAAGTTGAACTAATCTCTAATGTGACAACCACACACGCTACAGCTCTGAACTTTATGATTACTTCAGTAGTATGGACAGGAAGTCAAAGTAACTAAAGCAGGGTTTGTTTAAAGATGTGGTTGTCTTCAGATTTGCTTGTCCAAATCATAGACTGTAAGAAACGTGGACGTAGTCTCAGTGATGTCATCCTGAGGGGACATTTTGATGCCCATGGATGGTGGACGCTTTATTGGAGGGGGAGCTGGATCATAGCTACAGTGCACCCGCCTGTCAGTCAAATCAGCCTTTCCATGCTTATTTATGCCAAATCGTAAGTCTGAATGAATACGTTTGAAAGACTTCAACCCTGGTTCATTTTTTTTTTTTTAAATAGATCAAATCGGTTTTTGTACCAGGCCGTAAAGCAGTTTTTGTTTCTGCTGTAAAAATGGGCATTTTATCATGGGACCTCACGTGGATTGTTTGGCTGTCTCCAGTTTCCAGTGTGTAACCACAGAGGCGCTGCTTTTCAACAGGCAAGGTGAGGTGACCAACTGCTTTGGGCCCCTGGCCGATAGGGGACCCCTAATGACTAATGAAAAAACATAGCAGTGGCCCAAAATGTGCACATTTTGCAATCACTGTAGGAAACTTCCCTAAGAGGGCCCGATCTGACAGTGAAAGTGTCACTATTTCCTTAGATTAATTAAGTTTGTAAATTAAAGTCACCATTGGTTTTAGACTATTTATAACATAATGGCAGTGACGGCTGGTTAGAGGGGGTTTAAGGAAAAGAGCCTCTACTTTACTTTAGGACTGTTGATTTTTAGTTCTGGGTACAGCATAGTTCTTCTCATGGTTTCTTTCTCCTTTTTCTGTATTTTTCCTGCAAACAACCTGCAACACAATGAATGCCTCCAAGCACAGACTGTCTGAATGTGTGGGTGGTTGTGCTATTATTCATTGTGTGTCGGCTCTCTCTGTGGCTGCAGTTTTTTTGCATGCCATCATCAAGTGTGGCCATTCAGAACAGGTACTATCACTTCTGCCTGGAGATGTGGTTGGACAGCTTGCTAAACAACACACATTTCGTTTGAAAGGTACCGAGGCCTTAAGTCTCCCGGGAGCGAGAGTGCGCTGATACAATAACTCAACACAAAATGACAACATGCATGTGCATGTGTGAGAGGGAATGACAATGAGGAGCGCCTGCAGGCCTGCACCCACTGACAGGTTTTGTTTGTGTGCATTCATGGGAGAGTGTTTTTGTTTCATAGACACAAGAGGTCTGTGTCTCGACATGAATATACATCCGGTGTTTATCAGAAAACTTAAGAGGCTGCACAGAACTCCAGCACGTTTGTCTCATCTAACACAGACTTTGTAATTGATCAGAAAGGCTGAGCTAAGCGGCCACAGGGGGAAGTTGTTATTTCTAGTTGAAGAATCAAATTACTAGAAGACCCTGAGTCAACTGGATTTGTAAATTGAATATTTTTTGTTTTTTCTTTGCATTATTCAACACAGAGGCAAGTACGACAGGCTGTAACCCCAACAGAATGTAACTCACAATGAACCAATCAGGTGTGATTTTGTAATCTCTCTAAATTAAAATGCCTTAGCACATTCTGAGAATGCTCTCAGTCAGCTCCTACAGTCGTCCTGAATGTGCGATTTCAGGCCGATTTAGACCCAGTCTTTGAGTTGTACGACTTATTTTGAAGTCGGCCTGAATCTCAGCCCGATTACGCCTGATTGCTTGTGCGTTGAACCCTGAGGCATGATGGCATATCACAGACCAATCAGCTGCTCCGCTCTGGTTTGACGAATTTCTGGCAAGTTTGATATTTTGGTTGTACATCTGCCTACACTCACACAGTGAGAGCCAAGAGCCGATCTCCCGACTCCTGGACTCCCATCCATCCCCCGCCTTCTGATTTGACCGCATCAAACAGACAGACAGCGTCCGAAATGGCCATGGAAACAGCAGGCAATGTCTGTTTTATCCGTCTACCTCCTCCTCACATGAAAGAAACATTGGCAGGAAATGCGTGCAGACCTCCAGCTGACAGGGAATATTTGTAAATATTAATAGCGTTTTGGCCGGTGTGTATTTGAGCCGTGAAAATGAGACAACTGAAATCAACCTCCGACTGTGGGATGTTTTTTGTGCTGACAATTGTGAATGCTCCTGATTTACCCATGAGCTCCCTGGTCATGCTTGAGAATCTGGTCGTACAGCGTGAGCACATAAATCGTGAGCTCTGGTCGTGCTTCGTAAACGATTAAGCCGTACAGTCTGCGCTGACATTCCACCTCGACTTCCCACAATCGCTAAGATGGTGTTAACTGATTTTCAGAGGTGCTGCAGCACCCTCAGGACCCCTACTTCTCTCCCCTTTTGATGGACTATATGACCGTGTCTGCAGATTAAGAAATTACATCTACTACGTCAGCCAAAGGTTGACAAGCTCAAGTTTGAAAGCACCACCTGTCAGAGGTTTGAAATGAGGCGTTTCATTCGATGACATCATGGCCACTCAAAGAGCATGATTTAAAATATTGCTGAAAACTTTCTCTTTTTTCCATCTTCATCAGAAGTGATGCTTTTCATCCTCAGCATGAGCCTCTTTTATCCTTCTCCCTGACCCCCCCGCCCTCTTCTCTGGCTCCTCTGTCATCTCTGTGTTATTGTAGAAGAGACTGAGCCATTAGCTTGGATTGATGTATTATTCAAACACAGTAATGAATGCTTCACTTTTAATGCTTGGCCTTGTGGCCCTGATATTCCTCTGCCTACCTTTTTTCTCTCTCACTGTCTTACTGTTGCAGGTAATATTATCTTGGTTTCACACATTACTCTGACAGCTCATCTGTGTTCATTAAAACACATGTAATGGTTGAATTAACATGACAGTCAAGTTGAGGCAATTTATTCTGTATGAGCTGAACTTTGAAAAGGTATTTTTTGAAACTGGAATAAGCACTCAGTTTCCAAAGATCTCTTCAGCTAATTGGAGAACATAAGTTCCTCCAGAGCTTGAAATTGCTCCGAGGCGGGAGGATTCTATTTAAAATTCTTGAACTGTCCAAACCTCTGCTCAGCTCATCTTCTCCATTCCATCTCCTCCGTGTTCACCCAGGAGGTCACTGCCTTCTCATTTGAGTAAAAGCTTCCCTGCAGAAGGTGCTCGGGGTTCACCTGCAGACGGTGATCGTGACACGAAAGCCTAAAAGCAAATTTACATTTTCTCCAAGACCTGCATGATTTCCCAGTGGTTTTAACAAGTCCTCATTAGCTTCTTCAATAAAGCATAATACTACAAAAAGGAGGGGGATGCAACTCGTACTTCAGGAGACAATAGTCTTTTTCCCCCTCTCCTTTTTTATGATGGATTTAAATCAACGATGGGAAATCAGTTCCCGCCAAGGGAAAGTCAAAGCTTTGGCTTCTCATTTCTAATCCAAATTCAATCCCTGATTTTTTTATTTTTGATGTCCAAAACTTACTTTGGGTAAAGATATTCACTGCAGACTCAAACTAAAGGTTGAATCATTTAAATTTCAGCTGTGTTCTGCTCTGCACATGCAAACATCTTTTAATCCCCCTCATATTTTCAAATCGTGAATCTTAAAGATCTTCAACTAAGTCCAGTTGCCTTTGGATCAAGCTCAGATTGACCATGATCTGGATGACAGAGAACCTACACAAAACACATTTGAATGTAGTTAAAAGATTCTGCTGCATGTTTTCCATTTTGTCTGCATTGAATATTTCTAAGCCGTTGTGCAGCCGTAGCTTCATGTATCTCAGTCCTCTGTTCTGCCCCATGTGGTCCAAGATTTGGCCCAGAATTCTCTAGAAGGATTGTTTATAAAACCTGGCCCAGAAAAGCCTCCTAATCTCCCAGTAAGGGCTGAGAAAAACACATTGCTGGGCAGAGGGACAATAACTTGCTCTGCTGCCACTGTGACCTGGCAGACAAACTTCTGCAAAGCTGGGATGCTCTGCTACATTTCTTAGAGACGACGCTGAGGGGATTGTAAATTATGGAGTTGGAGCATTATCCACTGGGCAGACTTTTAAATCAAACCGTTTACAGACACTGCAAGCCTTGCTTTATACTTTATACTTGTACGGTTTGGTACAGTGAACCCTGATCTAACGTGACACACAAAAATCAAGGTATACATCTCCAGTTGCAAAAAAAACAAACCAAACCAGCCTTGAAATGAATCTCTTCAAATCCACAGGATATCTAAACATGGTGCGTTTTGTGTTTGTCCTTAATTACCGCTGTCGCACGGTGCCGATTCCTTTAGGGTCGGATCGGTACGCTTTGCACTCCAACAGAAAGATACCAAAAAAGTTAGACGGTACAGATCAGTTATTTTGGTACCATTCCCAACTTTTGACAGTGGAAACTCCAATAAATGTTTACTGTACTGAACTGAACTGAACCGGGCCCCTTGGTGGAAACAGGGCTCAACAGCACTGTGTTGGGTTTTATGACAGTCGAAATCAGAGACCTTTGGTGGGCGCTAAAGCAGCGCAAATTCATCCAAAATGTTTTGTGAAAATCTTCAAATCGTCAAAGAAGAATCTTTGTCCTGGTGAGAAAAAAAACAATTGTATTTGTCCAAAGTCACTTCCTTCCACCTCACCCATTTGCCTGTATGGATTTTGTCCAACAACTTTCTATTTCCCTCGTTAATGGTAAATGGTCTTGAGCTTGTAAAGCGCTTTTCTAGTCTTCTAAATACTCAAAATGTTCTCTTTGACAGTCATGATTCTCTCATCTACTTTTCCACAGGTTTTCTTTCATCACACTTGTAATGAGCTGCTGTTTTCCCCCCGCTGTACTCCTTTCAGTCATGTTCTATTCTACCCGACTCTGTGCTTGCACATCTCCTTTTTCTCTGCTGCTCCTCTTCCTTTCCGACTCTGTAACTCTACCTCTGAGCCTTATCTGTGTTTGTGCTCTCATCTCACCCACACTGCCTTCATCAAGGCTCAATCCTTTCATCCGTTTTGTCTTTTATATCTCGTCGTCATTTATCCTCTCGTCGTTCATCTTCCCACACGCTCCCTTCATTTGGGGAAGCTTTTTCTGAATGCATGTAAATCACGACTGACGGAGAAACATGTTTGTGTTCCCACACATGATACATAAGCTCACAAAAATCTGTAGACTACTTACAGTATATAACCTTCTTTTTGAACCTTTTATCTGTCTTGCAGTTATAACTGCACTGTATTTTCTCCCCCTCTTATTTCTCTGTGTCTAAAAGTCTCCCGGTATGCAAATTAGCATTTAGCTATAAACACTAAGAGCAGTGCCTCAGTTACAGTAACAAATAAATAAATAAATACATTTACATTCTGTCTGTCTGTCTGTCTGTCTGTCTATAACTGTCACTGCCTTTTTCTAAGACGAGGGTTTGACTGATCGCTAATACGTTCAGGGGTTTTATTCTCAGCAGCAGTTTAAGTGTCAACCTCTGACTCTAACTCTGTTTCCTCTGATCAATCATTTTAGTATGACAGGCTCCTACTTTTCTAAATTGCTTAACCTTACATTCTAGCTTCTTACTTTTTTTAAATTACTGTTGCATATTATCTTTACTTAAAGGAGCAATATGTAATTCTTACACCTATAGTGTTCAAAATGGGTCCTGCAGTCCAAATTCAAAACATTGCAGAGAGCTGACTTTCCTCAACTCCTCTCTAGAGTCGATGTTCACGCAGGTCACCATGTGGTGGACACTGAAGCTTCAGTGTTTAGCCAGCTCTGCATCGGTCTGTAAACCTTTCTGCATTCTAACCTCTCTCCATTTTTCAAAAGCATCTCCAATATTGATCCTAGTTTGAGCACGTTTCTGCTCGTGGAGCTTATTAGAAACATGCAGAGGCTTTTTAGGTCGGGTACAATCACTTCTATCTGAACCAGTTCTCTTGCCCGCGTCCATCGCTGCAACACCTGTTGGTTTGACCTGATAACTGCTCTCATATCTGGCAAATCGAGGGGTGTCCAAAACGGCCGTGTGGGGGTGCCTTAAAACCGCCTACCTTCTCTGGTCCAAGACTGAGTAACAATGAATTTGATTCCGAGGCGAGACCTTCAAAAGATGGTCTTGACACCAAGACAGACAGATTTCGGGTACTAGAACACTTCTCTTCGACATGCAGCAGTCCAGCCTTGAAGCCTTGAAGGTTTAAAAAAAAAGGGGATCTCGTGTTTTTTGTGGGAAATACTGAACCCAAAATTGTTCCCAAAGTTGGTAGCAATCTTGGGAGCATTTACGCTTTGCTTCCATGTGTGTACATGTGTGAATAAGTGTATAAGTATATGTGAATGGGGTGAAAGGCATGTAGCGTAAAGTGCTTTGAATGGTTGGGGGAAAAAAAGGTGTAATATATACAAGTGCAGTCATTGTACAGTTTACAATCTACCTTCAAACCAACCGTTCATCTTCTTTCTCTCCACCTCTCAGCTCTGCTTCTATAAATCTGATCACTTTGCTCCTGGACACATTCAGACATTTCATTAAATCGGCCTTGGAGTTGCTTCCAGACATCCTCGCCTGCTTCCTAATAAAAGGAGACATTATGTATATGAAAAGGTTTTAGGTCTGAAAGATAATTATATCAGGAATAGATTGTGTGTGTGTGTGAGAGTGTGAGTGTGTTATCTGTGTGTATTTAGCTTTTCATATATTTGAGTTTCTGCAGCCTTTTGATACCTGCTGGGTTTTATTAGTGTGTCTTTCTTCATAAATTCATCTGCATGTGAAACGTGTCTTTGATTTAACAATAAATACTCTCCAGCAGTGCTGAAGCAAGCAGCATATAAGAACCGTTGTAAAATAGTAATCAGTAATATTATTTACAGGGCTGGTTATTGAAAAAGCGTTTACCTTAGCGGTTAGAGAGATCTCCAAAACAGACATCCCCGCAGCTTAACAGACAGACACGAGAGGAGAGAAGCAAACTGCTGAACGACCGTCAGCTGTGCCTCTCCAAGATAAAACGCTTTCCAGACTGAAGAGGGATAATGGAGAGTGGGGCAGATGTAGCAGATGTGTGACTGTAATGGGATTGCACGTCATTTCATTTTTGAATATACAACATTGTTCTACTGAAGTGTTCTTATTATATATTAACACGTTAGATGCAAAAGAGAGAGTGGCTGTTTCATAAGAATCCAAATCAAGACGGTTTTCAAATAGAAGGGATTTGCCTTGATATATTGCTACATATTAAAAAACATTGCAAGTAGTCGACGGTGATCAGATTCCAGCTGTGCAAGTTTAGCAAAAATAAAACATTTTAAAATGGAAACACATGAAAAGGCAATACGCCCAACAAAACTGCAATTTCAATAAGAGAGCTTTTGTAGTTTTGTGCAGGAATTTCCAAAATCTTACGTGCAACGAGAGAATGTGCAAAAGTTCCCGATGTCAGGTCAGAAGAATATTTGCAATGACCAAGATAGAATCCATAAGATGTGGGTTAATCTAATGCATTAAGTCAGATGACCAGATTTAAAAAGGTTAAAATGACGGAAGCCTTGGCCTTTACCTGTCTTGCCTTGTGGAAGAGGAACAGATCATTCTCCTGATGTTGTCAGTTGTAGCAGCGAAAATGTCAGCAAACGACAACTGGTCATTCCACGCAGGCTGAGTTAAGGAAAACTGCAGAGTTCTGAATAGTGATCTAGAGCTCACGGGAGATGCCTGCCTGAGAAAAAAAGAGTTCAGATGTCAATCAAAGTTCAAGCTAAGCCTGCCCTGGGGTAAAAAGAGAAGATGAGAGGACCCAGAACAGAACCCTGAGGGACCCCAGATGTGAGGTTACAATGTTCAGGCACAAATTTCTCCGAAGTTACCCAGGAAGTGTGATCCTTAAAGTAGGATGTGTAGATATAGAAAGTGTTCACAGCTAAGCTTTCTAATTTTGTAACTTTTTCACAACTCAAACATTTCATTTTCATGTTTACCAGACAGTTTCAAATCTTGGCCTTCACATCTGGACTGCCTTGATGTGTCCAGAAAGTGACCCTCTCACCTTTAGTTTAGCAGTCTTTGGAAACCTTAATTCAAACTACAAGACCTGACTGATGAGATACACATTCCCTTATTAATGCAGTCATTCATAGAACATAAAGACACAATCATGATTCTAAAAAGAAAACAACGTAGGTGCAAATGGAACAAAAATGGTTGAAAACGAGGTTTTTAAACCTGCAGGAAATATGTGAATGTGCATTTAATTTGTGTCTCTGAGAGGGACTTAGACTGAGAGACGCAGCAGGAGTTAGACTGATAAGTGCTCTAATTGGCTCCTTTCACTGAAAGCAGAGTGTGCAACTCCGTAATAAGGCTCCCACTAGCAGCCACATCCAAATAAAAAAGGCACAGGAAAAAAACAAACCCAGGAGTAAACAGAGAGAGAGAGAGAGCATGGGAAGAAAAGCACATTTATGAGATGTAACAAACATATTCACACACAAATTGCATTCAAACAAATATTATATTGCATGGACCTTGACTTTAGTGTGATGCATTAACACACTCTACGTCTTTTATAGAAAAACATATCCATTCCCAACTGTTCAAAGCTGCAGAAGTGCCATCAGTTTTTTCTCTGTCGTCTTGGTGACTGCCTCTCTCTTGAGCTCTGTAACACTTTTCTTTTTGCACGCTTCTTTCCCCCCCTCAAGTTAATATTTCAATGTCAAGCTTTCATATATAACCAGACACTGATTGATTTAGGAGATTCTTTGATGCTTTTTGTCTTCTAGAGGAATGCAAACAACTTCAGCGCACGTTCCCAGAGGGAAATCAATCAAACTCGTAACCTTGGTCATATTTGCTACACTTCATTTGAAAAATAGGAACTGACTTCTTAAACAGAAAGCAGGGTTTGTTCACATTTGGCATAAAAAAGTGCCCTATTGTATTCTGGGAATCTTCTATTTTAAAATTTCAGGAAGCAGCACTTTGTCTTTTTTTCTTCTTCTTGTTTAGGTGACTCCACGGTGTTTGTCATGGGACCAGAGTGAAATCCCCACTGGCTGTTTTTTTTCACACAGTGAGTTGAAGGTTAGAATTCACAAGAAACGGCCACAGCTCATTTCTTTGAAGCACAACGCCAGGAGCTGAAATACATTCTACAGTGACTGAGCTGGCTTCAAACATTTACGGTACCCACCAATTTCGTGGTGGATGAGCAGGTCATGGTTAAGGGAGATTAACGTGCCCCCGTCCTCAGGCGACTCCAGGACAACAACAACAACTCAAATTATTTTTTTGAGTCGCAGTTGCTCCTCATTTTCAAACGGTATAACTTCAAAACCAAACCAGTTGAACTCAGTGACCTTCGATAGGCGCCAAATTGCAAACCGAATTCCTCCAATTTATTTCTTTAAAACTCAAAAATTAGACAAACTAATCCTGAAAATAGAGAAATTAAGAAGTTGGGTCTCATTCCCATCTGTTTCCATACGATTGGACTTCTCCTGTCAACCTGTGGAAACTCCCGGCTTTCAAGCTGCCCTCTGTTTTAAGGTCTCTGGTCTCTGTTCTGTCTTTTCTAAATCTCAGTGTCAGAAACTCTTTGATCTGTAAGGTTTTAGCAAAAAAAAAACCTCCAAAGAAAATAAAGGAACTCTTGGAAACTTCACCTGGGTTATAGTCCGTCATTATTCCACCCGCCTACGTACTGTACCACCGCTATTTGCCAAACCAAGTGAACTATCCTCCTATTATCACTCTTCACGTCTTCCTATATTCCCTTATCCTTATCTTAGCACCAGATGTCTTAAGTTGGTTGAAGTTTGTGTGGGTTTCAATTTGACTTCTTATGTGTTCCTTTTTGTTTGTTTAAATATAAACAGCAGCTGAAAACAGCCTGTTCCTTAAGCTGAGGACGGACCTCACCTGCATGAGGCTGATAAAACATTCACCAGTTTATCACACAGCCCACACAAAACCAGATAAAGACAAGAAGGCAGCAAAAACAGCGTGTCACTCACCGTGTGCCTCTTTTTACTACGGGTCTATTTTATCTCATAAGCTGGATTCCTGTCACTCTGAATTGATGTATTTTATCAGAAGATGAAAATCGGATACTTCACTCTGCCGTCTCTGAGCCTCTCTTTGTGGGGCTCGGCTTGAGTTATGTTGTTTTTTTCTTAAACCATCCGCTAGATCCCCAGACATCCTTTTAATTTCTGCAGTTTAAAGCTGCCTGAAAGATCCATGAGCTTTTTATTTATGCACCATTTGGTGAGAACCCCGTCCCCCTCACAGCAGCAACCACATTCAAGCTGAGTGTCTATAAAGTAGCAGATAAGCATTGGTCGGCTTGTTCCTGTCACAGATAACATGCATCACTCGTGCAAAATAAATATGAACAATAATCCCAATTGTCTGTCTGGCATAAAGATAGTAAAAGCTGTTTTTCAACTTTACTCGTCAGAGATATGGATGTCAGAGAGCCCAAAACTGCAAGACAGCTTTCCCCAGAGGGTGCAGGATGGAGAGAAAGAAAATCAGGAATAAAGTGCTAACAACACAAGTTAAAAGTAAACAGCTTTGATGGAGATTTTTTTTAGCAACACCCAAACATCATTGAACAAATGCAACACGTGTTGTGAAGTTTAGACTCAGTCTGTCAGAGAGGTGAGGTTATTTTGGGACGCTGTATTTGGTGTTGCTGGGTTGAATTTATTTTTAAAAAGCTTTATCTGTGGGTACCTCACCTGTGGGTTTTAAAGAGGGAATCATTAATTTACACTCAGACAGAGAGAAGCTTCCTGTCACATGCCTGGGCTGAATCCAAATGCAGACACTGTGCTTGGCAGGTAAGATGAAGCACAAGTCTATTTTTTTTTAACTGGAAGGGGAAGGAAGCGAGGAGTCTGCCAGGTAAGATAGCTGTTGTGAGGGGAAGTCAGAGGGGAAGGCTTGGCTGTGGGAGGAATTCTGGGGTTGTGAGCTGGCTGGTTGTCTCAACAGACAGACCGGGAGGGAGGGAGTGGTAGAGTCAGGAAGAACAAGTGTGTTGCAGGAATAGCAACATGCAGGAAGAAAAAGTAAAAAGGCTGGCAAGCTAAAAAGCTACAAGCATTGCACACTAACGAGCAGTAAATGGCACAACGACCCAGAAGGGGACAGACTTCTGGTGCAGGGTTCTTGTGTTGTGCAGTGGTGACGGCTTGATAACAATGATTTGGATTGAACAGAGAGGAGGACAGGACAATAAGTAAAGGTCAAGGTAAACTTTATTATCCTGAGGGGCAATTTGCTTTTCAGCCAGCAGTGAGTAGAAGTGGGAGGCGAACAAGCAGAAAAACAACATGCATAAACTGTATGCAGCAATGTGCTCAACAGCAACAGGATAATCTTCATTTGGCATGTTTCTAAAAGGCTTTCGCAATAAAGCATCATGCAGTTTTTCTTTGAGCCAGCTGATACAAATGAATAACTTTGTGTCATCGCTTTGACTTTGTATGTGATCACAGTGTGAAAAATCACTTTTGGTCTGAACCAAGCGGCAACCTCTGAAAAAAGAGACCAACGTGTAAGTGCAAACTCCTGCAGTTCGTCCAGTGTCCACTTGAGGCTGTCTGCAGAAGCATCGGAAGTCACATACACACATAAACACATTTACAGCCCGGTCCAAACAACAAAAAAACATTTCTCCTTTGGCCTAAAAAGACAAACGGATAACAACCAAATCTGCTGTGATACATATCATCACTTCTGCCCATTGCCAACCAAGTACGTTTACTCTCAAGTCAAGTTTCACCACGGGGGATTTTGCGACATTTTGCCAATGAGGAAGTGCTAAAAAGTTGTTTATCAGGAGGCTTTAGCTCCAGCGTGTCGTTAGGCTGACTGAAAGCCAGGGTGAGACATGGCGACTGCCATCGATTGGCTTCAAGGTAACAGACGGGTGACGTCACTCAGGCTTTGTACAGTCTATGGTCAGGACTCTGGTTGTTGGTGAATGTAATCTGTGAGTGTGTGGTGTGCTGCTTTGGTCGAATCGTTGATTTTCACAAACCATAAGAAGAAAACTGTTTAGTTTATCATTAGTCATCATGTGTGGGGACTACCATTTTGTGTGAGCCAGGCTTTGTATGCATCTTTCTGCCACCAAGCCTAATTAAATGTCAAATAAATTTTTACAATGCATCCCCTCATCAAACCTGGTACATACAGAGGGAAAGCAATCCCTCATGTTTTACCAGATAACACTTTTACACCTCCTGTAATCTTCTCCACCATGGAGCCGTTACCATCTGTAAGAGGCCGACTATCTGCTCGGCTAAATCCCAGAGTGGGAAGCTTTTTCACATTTAATTGGAAAAACACCATCTTCTCTGACGGATAACAGCCTGCTTTATGTGGTTCAGTTATCACCACTAACACAGGGCAACAGCTGGCTGGTAAATGCCGAATTACATTCTGCACTTTTCCCCCAGAGGAACGGAGACTATAATATGATTCAATCTGTCGGGAAAAGTAGCTACTTGTTTGGTAGATAATAGCTTCAACTGCTGCTGTAAACTGTTTGAGATCAACCAAACAGCTGGTGGTCCTGGAATCACAGGCTCGTCTACAGAGAAGCCTTCTGTGGAGGATTGAGGTCTGATGACGCGTTGACAAAGTTTTCACAGGGTGAAACATGTAATCGCGGTCCACTGTGGAGGGGCTAACAACAGGAAGCACTTCAGTTATTAAAAAAGTGTGTGTGTGTGCGGTACCTTTTGGCGGGGAATGGGGGGGAAGCATGACTCACAAATGGTTCAAAATGTGCAGGTTGGACAGCCTGTTCTCACTGCCAGGTGATATAACAATGGCTGCTTGATGTGCCGTTTAGACAGTGGGTGATGTGTGAAGAGCATAAAGGTCCACTTGGGATGCAGTCAGGTGAGATGTATGAGTAAAACAAACACAGGGCTAACATCCAACAGACAAACAGGAACGATTGAGTCCAAAAGTAACAAAAATAGTAATGTAAAAAATGTTAAAGAGCTTGAGATCTTTTCACTGATGGAAAGTTCCTTTTTTAATCTATCCCTGACCCTGATTATTTGAGATGTAAGAGTTGGCTGCTTTGTAGGGTGTCTGTATTTTCAAACCTCCAAATCGGGACACTTTAATTTGATCGCAAATCCACATAGGCTACTGTATCGATCTACAGGACGGGGACCTGCACTGATCACACAACATGGTAGGCAAAGGTCCCCTCCTCAACAGTCCATGCACGTTGGTTGTCACTGTTGACTCTGTTCTTTAATGCTTCCATTCTCATCATTTCCTTTCCTCTGTGACTCTCCATCAGCCCACAGCCCTGACACACATCCAGCTTTATCTCTCTCTCTTCTTCTCGTCCGTATCCCTTTTCTTCTGTCTTCTCTCCTTCCCTCTTATCTCCTCAGTCCCAGCCTCTGTGTGATCCTCTCAGTGCTACTAAGCAACAGGGAAAACATTGGACCTCATGCAAAAATTTTGTCCTAAAGCTCTTTAAATGTTTTTCTCTCTGTAGTTTCAAAGTCATGACAAAAGTTCTAAGCTAAACAAACACGTCTCTATTTAAAGGTTTCCTGAGTGGCTAAATGTCCGTGAGATTGGTTAATTTGCACAATCATCCAACCCATATTTCAATATAACACTACCAGATTCATTCACAAACACGCCCCCGCAGAACGGTCTGTGGTGCTGTCAGAGTTCAGCAGATGAACAGCTGTCAAAGACTCGTCATCAGCTAAACTAGGACAGAAATACAGATGAATAACTTCACTGTCTGGGTGAAAGATTTAGTTTTTTTTTTTTAAAGGGGCTTATATTTACACATAGTTTTGTATTTCATCAGCTTTGTCTCAGCTTTCAAAAACAGCTTCTGTGTAGAGAACAATTTTATGTCATCTGCATATAACTGCAGCACGGAGAGAAGACATTGCAGTTGTTATCTCAAGATGGTCAGACTCAAGCTGCCTTTTCAGCCCCTCAGTATCAACACTTCAAAGAACAGTCGTAAAACAATAAACCGAAACCCCAATAGCAACACAAACTCTTAAGGGTAATTACACCTCTGGTCAAAGTGGGAAACCACCAGGTGGAAGGTCATCAAAAGGACGGTGTAGGAAATGTTTCACCCTCTGCTTCTAGCTAATCCTGTTACGAAGATTAGTTTGCCAAAATTCCCTTACACGCAGCAGGATCATTTCCCCTTCAATATTCCTGCTGCGTTCTCACAGCTCACCCGACCTCATGAGGGAAATTTGCTAAAAAGTTACATGCAAAGTCGTAGTACAAACTCGACTGTTCCCCTTCTCAAATGCAGCTCACTCAGTTTTCAGGAGTTCCTACAAGTGTGAGGCACCATCATCATTCATATGACGCAGATCGTATTGTTTTTACGAAACCTGGTATCAGAAAGTTTCAGTATTGACAACGTTGACAACCTTAACTACAATTATAGACCTGAATTTATCTTAATAGAATCTCCCTCTTCCCTTCTGAGATAATCTTTCATTCTTTACTCTTCTAGGAGTTAAGGTAGTATATTTATTACATTGTCCATTGAAAACACTTTCAGCCCATATCCTGGAGCTCAGCAGGTAGCCACATTTGAAAGTTTTAATGGCACTCTCATCACCACCCATGCAGCGACTCTGGTTCGTCTCCTCTATCGTCGATGCAGCTCGTTCACCCAATGAGTCACCACATGAGGCTCAGTTCAAGCTCATTAGTGCTGCTTCTTTTCACACTCTCCTTTCATCTGCTCCAGACCGTTCTGACTGTCCCACTCATTCATTTCCCTCCATCCCTTTTGCTTCTCTTCTTGCATCATCTTGTTTTTTGTTTTTTTCTCTGGAGGAAGGGTAGAGAGTGGGAAAATGACAAGAGAGCAGCATGAAATAATCCTGAGTGGCCCAATGGGAACCTTTCCGTCTGTCATTCAACTTTGTCCTTGCTACTCCTTTTTGTTATTGAATTAGTCATTCGGATGTCAAGAGCAACCTCTCATTTCCTTTCTCTCAATTTAAAGTGCAGAGGCAGGAGAAAGAAATATCGAAAACAAAACACCTGTGTGCTTCGCTTTGAGTGCCTGCGTTTGTTGCGATGTGTGTGTGTATGTGCGGTATGTGTGTCACGCCGTGGATTATTCCATGCTTGACATTTTACTTTGTCCTCTGCAGAGACTCTAATTGCCTTCATGACAGAGAAAGAAAAAGGCACAATAAACACAACCGTCCACATGAAAGCGCACGCACCCTTCACAGAGCTTTCAATCACAAAGGACATTTATTGATTCAATTAAAAAAATATAAAAGTTCATTCTGCAGAACAGTTGAAGGGCTGAACACTGGATTTGCTGAGAATCACGAAGCCTTTCACACTGACATCTCTACTTGACACTGGCAGGCATTTTGTTGTTGCTAGTCAGCCACATAATAAGCTGTCAATCACCAGTAAGCCTGCTTTGGTGCCTAATGAAGAGCTACAGCTCCTTACCCATCCGCAGTATCATTTGTTGATTTGACATTTCATTTCCCACATTGACATCTCAGTTCTGATCATCATCACTGCAAGTTTTAAAAGAGTCTGCTGTGCACTTTTCAGTGACAGGGACGACGTGGCTCAGGAAAATATAAAACCAGTTTGTTGGTTTACTGACTTGTTTCTTTTGGATTGACAGCTCTGACATTGAAAATCTCCAAAGGACACATTTTCATCCCTTTGATGGGATTCTGACATTTTCTTGATTGTTACTATGTGGAAGACACTTTGATCTGTCAATGTTGACTTTGAGTGAAATGCATATACACTGATTGCAGGAATGAGGAAGGAAACATGGAACACAAATTCCAATATGTCCTTCAGCACTTCAATACTCCGGCACTTTACAGCAATTTAACTCTGGAAGTCACTTTATCCTGGTTTGTTTTGAACAGTGGATTGCTCCCTCCGGGTGGGGTGTGAATCCTTGCCCCAAGTAAAGGAGTTTAAGTATCTCGGGGTCTAGTTCACGAGTGAGGCTAAGATGAGCCGTGAGATTGACAGGCAGACTAGCTCAGCGACGTCGTTAATAGGGGCTTTGTACTGAACCGTAGTGGTGACGAGGGAGCTGAGCCTGAAAGCAAGGCTCTGGATTTAGCGGTCGATCTTTGTTACAACCCTCACCTGTGGTCATGAGCTTTGGGTAGTTCGGGACTTGAACTGGCGACCCTCTGGTTCCCAGCCCAAGTCCCTGTAGACCGAGCTACTGCCGCTAAACCCAAAACAGAACATGGATCAGCATTTCATAAATGTATATAACTCTGTAGAGTAAGAGTATTTTATTGAATGATATATCCAACGATCACACATCACTTCAAATGTGTCTCATTGGGCAGTCATACAACAGCCTCCATTCATTAGAAATAGTAAATGTTTATAATAATACGACTTAGCAACAGTTTGGAGGTAATGACTTTGTAGTTTAAAACATGATTCATGCATCTCTCTTCAATCACATCAATATTAACTGCAATAGCAGGTTTTCTCTCCGCACTCTAAACAACAACTTGATGTTGCTTCCACGGGCTTCATCCTCGTCCTAATCAGATGCGTCATCATCATTAACCCGACATGTGAGGTGTCTGACTCCCACTTCTCCGAGCTCTGAAGTGGATCTATTTCTGTAAGTCCAGCTTGTTGATCTAAAGTAAGAAATGTACTTTGATTAGTTGAGACAGATACAGAAAATCCACTGACAAACCAGATGAAAAACACAACAGTTAACGAAGCACAAATAAACTAAAGCTCACATGAAAAGAGTAAAACGTCTTGTGGATATTATAAAGCTCTGAGGAGCAGATTTCAGGGGCAGCTCAGTGGGACAGTAAACAAACACTGATTTAGGGCGCACTCACGCTAAACAATCCGTAGAGATCCTTCACCTGTAAAGTCCAGTTCATGTGAATAGTGTGAGGGCTCCGATCCATGCTCAAGCACGGTACACTTCTTTGGCCCTGGTGCGCTCGGAAGAGGTGTGCTTCGGCACGATACAGTTCATGCACGAGCACAAGCACGGATACACAATGTGGACTGCCTTCATTCAGGAGAAATCCCTCAGTGCTTAAGCACGGTACGGGATAACTTGGCCTAGTGTGAGTGCCCTGTGACATTCTGTCAAGCTTGAAAATGAAATTTAATCTCACAACATGTTCTCTTATATAAACACTTGAGTCGACGTAGAGCGTATCAAAGACATGATATGGATAATTTGCCGGTTTAAAATCCAATTACCTTCCTCATTACATCTTATCATGCTCTTTGCATTTGGCATTAATGGATACCATATGTGTGCTGATGATCTTCTTATCAACAGAGCAGCTTTGAGACGCTGATAAAGAAATGTGGTAGCTTTCTTGACATGCACTAATATATCTCTTCACATGAACTTGACCTGCATGCCAAGTGCGAAGTGGAACATGTCATTTCAATGAGTAAAGGCACTAATCTTAGTGATGCCTTTTATTCAAGCTTGCCAAACGTTACTGCACGGCTGCTTATCCTAATTGAGACGTTGACTTTTTTGTGGCAGAGATACCTCAAGTGGGAGCTGAACATCGGCTCCCTTCATCGAGAAAAGAGAGCAGAGGATGTACTTCCTGCGGCAGCTGAAGAAATCCAACCCACCAAAGACTATGATGGTGCACTTCTACTCTGCCATCTTCTCCTCCTCCATCACAGGTACGCTGCTACCACAGCTAAGGACAAGAGCAGGCTGCAGCGTGTTATCCCCTCGGCAGAGAGGGTAATTGGCTGCAAGCTTCCATCTCTCCATGACATATACACCTCCGGGACCCTGAGGCGTGCAGGTATTCAAGTTCCTTCCCCCTGGTAAGGGACTGCAGTCCATAAGGACCAAAACCTCACGCCACAGGAACAGTTTCTTCCCCTCTGCTGCCAGCCTCATTAATAACACCTCTGCCCAGTGTCACCCCCTACATGGCACAGACTCTCCTCCAGCCCCACAGTCAGAAAGCATTACAGTGTGAAGGCTAAATCTCTTTAATGTGTTACATTAAGGCACCCTAGACTTGAGTGATTTCTGTTTACATGCACAGTGTGGAAATGTATACCGTAAGATATCTGCACTGTAAATCAGGAACATACCTGCACAACTGTACATTGAAATTGAATTTTTGAAATGTACTTTATTAATCCCAACAACAAGCAAACATAATAAGGTTGGTAATTGCACCACCACCATGACTGCGTTAACTGATAGGTGCTGCAAAACCCATTTCGAACAACATGGTTAACTGGCTCGAGGCTAATACAGCAGCGAGGCTATATCTTTTTTTCTCTGGTTATGTGGATGTAGACTGCTGATATCCTCGGTATCCATGAGTAACAGAGGATACACACCCAAGTGTCCATGTTGTAAGCTTTGAACATCCATCCACTAATTGTCCCTCACCTCCTGCAGCACTCTTTCCAGCATGCAATCAGCGTTTGATAAATGAAGTTTGCAGCTTAAAGGCTATTGACCTGCAGGAAGCTCACAATCCGTGTCTGTGAAAGTGTTGCTATGAGCCTAAAGCTTGACAAATCTCAGTTCAATTATTCTTCTGTACAACAATTGAGAAACAAATTGATATAATTGGACCAATCCTCACGATGCACGACACTGCGGACCTCTATCGTCACCATAACAACGTGTTTTGATTCATCCTTAGTGTTTCGCTTGGCTTTGTGTTGGCTGGTTGTCTTCATTATACTCCGTTCAGTGACAGCAATTAGCTCATACCCTGCGTTCCATTTTCCCTTTCTAATGGCTAAAACACATGAGGTGTAAAACAAAGGTGTATTGATCTGCTCCTGTCTTATCTCTGCAGTGACCCTTTTATGTTTCATTTATCTGCTAGTGTAGCCTTATGAATTAATCCCCCACTCACATCACTTATACAGAAATGATCTCAGGCTGCTTTAGAGTTTGCAGCACATTTTATTTTCTCCCTCCGTGTAATTTATTTTGAACATTCAGCGTTTATTGCTTATAGAGACGTGTAGCGGGGGTCACTCTGCAGACAACTTACTCCATCTTAAAAAGAGTGACGATGGTTCAGATTGAATAAATAATACGTGGAGTTATACGCCTGGCTGGCAGCCTTTCTTTTAACTATAAAAACAAACTCTTTGAGATGGAAAAGATCAGCCGTATTTTTTTACCCTTTGTTGAAAAGATTTCATTTAGAGAAAGGCAAACAGGGAGAAATATCTGCATATTTAACTGCCTCTTTCAAAATCTCTGACTTTACTCAATAAATAAAACTATCTCAGTTGAAGTTGAGCTGCATCGTTTTATTTCATCCCCAGTCCTTTAGATGTTTAATAAAGTGGGATACATTATCATCTGGATGATGTTGGTCCCGATTTCCCCCTTCCAACAAAACTGGGCAAAGTCCTGAATGTTTTAAAGGTCACGTATTATACAAACTACACTTCACCATGTGTCTCTAGTCTGTCTGCAGACCCCCCAATGATGAGAAAAGTCCATCCTCTCCGTCTTATGCCTGCTCCACTTTTCAGAAAATGTGTGCTCAAACAGGCCGTTTGGAGATTTTCCCTTCATGACATCACAAAGGGCAGTAACCCCTCCCCCAGGTGGGTGACACTCCCACAGCTAGGTGTTTGTTCTGCCCTCTGAGTCTGCCTTCTCACCGTAAACAATAGGGCATGGAGCGAGAAAGCCCAAACCACACCCCCTTCCAGAGAGGGGCGTGGTCAGACACAGCTCATTTACATTTAAAGCTACAGACACAGAAACAGCCTGTTCTGAGCAGGGCTGAAATAAAGGGGTTTATAGGCATGATCAAATACAGGATCAGAGTGGATTTAGAACAAGAAACTTCACACTCATGTTTTGGGGAGCTCTGACACTTAAAAAAATGATGATAATATGTGACCCTGAGGATGGCCTAGCACGCACTCTGTGGATTGTCCTGTGGATCGAAACCATAACCAAAGCAGGTCTCAACTCCACCCGACGTAAAAACAGGTGTGTGTTACACTTCTAATAACAGAATTGAAAATGTGAGCAACAGCTCTAATTATGTCCTGTGACATTCGTTTTCTGATTAGTGATTTATTACTGCACGGATACAAGCTGTTGTTCACCATCGACACATGAATTTAGCCTTCGACGTAACTGAAGATGTTTACATGTTCTTTTAGAAAGCTGCTGCTTTAATATTCATGCTTTGATGATTTACAGCTGAAGCCTTCCCTCTTCATTATGTTAACACATCACGGTTTCCCTTCAGGATGTAACTACAAACCTTTATCTGACATTTTGACCCACCAACACACAGAAGGCCGGATGATGCGTCTGTACATGGTAACCTGAAGGGCCCTTTTCATCCATTTTAACACAAAGTTAACGTGAAGCAGACTGGTTAGCTTTAGATTCAAACTGTGATATGGTTAAAGAACACAAAATACTCTGACCCTATACTTTAAATCTGTCTCTCTAGAACGTCAACTCTTTTCCTGAACAGCTCCAGATTGCCTTATGTTACGTAGGTTATGAATCTATCTATAAATCCAGCTTGTAAGTGGAGTTTCTACACAACCATTCAAGACAAGTAAAGTAACACTGAGCGATGTGTGTGTCTCCTCTCATAGATTCACAGATCAGCTGCCAAAAGGTAAAAAGCTTTGAGAGACGGGATAATTTATTTATGGAGAAAGACGTCATAACAAGAAAGACTGAAGACAGTTTGAGGCTTTTAAGATGATTGTCAACTCGTTTGACTAACTTCTAGGGATCACAACGAGAGAAAGACTACAGATTCCTCGTGGCTTGTTCTCCATTTAAAAATAGCTCCTTCTACATACTTTCCACTTTGATGGTCTCACAGTTATTATCTTTGCAATTCACTCTTCTGTACTCTCTCACGATGGCAGCTGTAATTATTTCCCATGTCTTTGCATATTCTGTGTTTCTCGCTGGGATCAATTATCCTCATCGGGCTCTTCTTTAAGGATAACAAAAGGTTTTAAACTTGAGAGCAGGCAAACAGCTATGATGAGCCACCTGGTGCATCATGGGAGCCGCAGTCACCAGGCATTCAGCACTGTCTCTGACACACTGGGGATTAAATGTCTCCCACTCTTCATCTTTGTCTCTGCTCTGTATGTATTCACTGTACAGCAGAAGCACAAGGTCTGTCGAATGCAGATTAGACAAGCTCTGACAGGGTCGGCACACAGCAGGTGATGTGTTCACAGTCTGTGTCTTAAGGGAAGGCACTTAACCCCACATTACCAAAATGTGGGTACTGTAGGGTTTAGTGCCCCCTTCTCAAACACTGACAGTGGATGAGCTTTAAGAAGTGGTGTTTTCTCCAATAGGCCAAAGGAAGTCAGGCTTCCCCATTATATTCAGACTATTTCTGATCTTCCACATAACTCGTTTTACAGTGAGTGTAACAGCGTCCCTCTAAATGTTATTATGTGTTAGGTGTGCTGATTTCTGATGGGGGCGGCACAGGTGGCACAGGAGGTCCATCCATCTGGAGGTGGAGCAGTTATTCCTGCTCTACCACGGCTCGTATACACCAGTTAAGGCACAGACTTCAACCTCAACTTTATTGACCCTATTTAAAATGATTTTGTAGTAAGATTATAAGAAGAAATATACGAGGCACACAGACTGAGACAACATGAAATACATAAAGACGTAAGTAGTCCTACATCAAGTAACGTCCGTAAAACCATCATCAAAACCAAAATAAAACTCATCATCAGTCATCAGGGTCATTGTCAGACTTCTGTAGGTTGATGTCCTGCATGAACTCAGGCCATTAATCTACTGATGTGTTCTCAATGTGTTCACAGGACAGAACACTGTAACAAGGCTGGAGCACGTTTGTCTGGATTTCAGCTCATTTGAGTGAAAGTTCCTGCAGCTTCAATCAAAGAAAATCCAGGGGTCTAGAGGGTTAATCTGAGGAACTGTGTTCATTGAATCCCTGCACAGTCATGGTCCACTTTCTAACATCAGCACTCTGTTTTACACTTTGTGATTTCCTCCCTCTGTTGGTTTATTTCATCCCTCTCCCTTTTACTTCCTCCGTCCCTCTGGCTGTTTCTCTTCTTCCTCCATCCCTCTGACACTGTTGGTTCTGCCAAAGCGTTTCCTTAGCTGGGTTTCCAATCTAATAAACCGGGATTTACAGACAGGACAGGCTCAGCAGGGCGGCCCATGATTTTATAATGAGCGAGGGGAGAAAGAGAAAACAGGAGAAAGCTTTGGACAGTGAACGAGACAAAGGGAGGAAAAAAAGGCACAAATCAGACGGCAAAGGACAGGGATTTAAAAAGAAATATTGAGATAAAAACACACGAGACCAGCTCAGGGATTCTTCAAAAATAAACGAGACATCAGCACAAACATGTTCACGATGTCCTATTATTTAAATTGGCAGCAGGTTTGGAAGGAAAGTGTGTTTACTGCTGTTAAATGGAGGATTACTGAGGCCACAAGATGCATGTTTATGTATGAGAAGGGGACGATGCAAAAAGGGGCTCCAGTAAAGAAAGCCGAGCAGCATACACTAAAAGATTTCAAGCCGAATTTGAAGTCAGTTTGAATATCGTGTCATTAGTCGTCTTCCGACCGGCTGGATGACGACTTGATGACAGCAAATGTCTTCATTGTTGAAAATTCTGAGTTTGCAGAGAGATGGAGAATAATCAACACGTGAGAGTTCAAGCTGGGACAGGAAATAAAATAACGTTTTTATGTGCAGATCACAACGAATCAGGGGAAAGAATAGTTTCAGAGAAGTACAGGGAAGAAAAAACAAAAGATGGTGACGAGTTTCTGGTCTGCTGGGGGGACAGGCTTACACCAAGAAAAGGAAATGAAAAAAGAAAGAGGCAGGAGAGAATGAAAGTTTAGGGTAAGTTTCCTCGACTGTCAAACGCACAGACGGAAGGAAAGCAGGGAGGGAGGAGTGTACTGTGAGCTCAGGGGACCGAGCAAAGTTTGGGTTGAAGGAAGGACTGTGGAGATGAAAGGATGAAAAAGAGGAGACGACAGGAAGGAGAGTGTGACAGGAACGGGCTGACAGGAACTGAAAAAAGAGTTTGGTAGAGGAGGGCTGACAGGCAGGGACGAAACGTGATGCGAAGAGAAAGAAGAGAGAGAGACAGAGACACACACTTCCACACTGCACTGCAACAAATATGAAAACATTAGAGAGGAGTTCTTCACCAAAATCAGATATTAAATCCCAGATTTTGAGTCGCTCTCCGACAAAAATAAAATGCAGCACTTACTGGGAGAAAACCGAGTCAGCAGCAGAGACACAGTGACATATTTTTAGACCCCGTCATTGAGGTTTCCTAAAAGACGAAGATCAGATCACCTGACAGATGAACGTGTGACCCGGCACAACGTCTCAGTTCTGAGAGAATGTATGATCAGAAAAGTATTTTTCAGAAATGGGGTCATGGCAGCTTGATGTGGAAAGACACTGTCAATAAACACACACACACACACGCACGCACGCACGCGCACACACACACACACACACACACACACACACACACAGACACTGTTCATGCTAACAAAGTGAGATGGTATAAAACGAGAATTACGGCCACAATAAAGAAAATCTGAGATTTCGAGATTAAAGTCGTAAATTTACGAGAATAAACTCAGAAATTCATGAGAATGAAGTCGGAAGAGAAGAAGGTCTTAAATTTACAAGATTAAAGTCGTAAACGTACACGAGATTAAATTCAAACATTTACGAGAATAAAGCCGTGATGTTAGTCTGTAGTTCTATCAGATGAGCAGCAGCCGTCTGGATGAAATCGAGGAACAGGGAGCTTCTTGTGAAGTTATACTTTAGTAAAGGTTTCACAAATAAGGAGATACTTCATCTTTTGTCACTTGAGCGTCACATCAGGTCATGAGTATCAGGACCCTGAAAAGTTACTGCGGTCTCTCCGGAGAAAGAAGCACACTGGCTTGGAGGAAGTTTTCTCTTTTGTGGCAGAGAAAATGTCTTTCTCCTTTCATCATGTTCGTGCAGGCTGTTGGCTGCTGTTCTGATACAACCTTTCAGAACAATCAGTTAACCATAGCCTCATTTAAATCAACTAACGACTTCATTTAAATTCACGGCTTTAGTCTTCTTTAACATGGTCGTAATACTCAGTCGTAAGATCGAGGGAAGCGAGTGAGAACTAAAGAAAAGGAAGATGTGGGTGTGAGACGAGGACAGAGATGGAGTTCGGATGTAGTGGTTTTAGTCGCGACCGCAGACGCAGTTGTGACGGCAGGATGGATGGAAGTAAAAAAGGATGACACAAGAAAAGTCGAACTGTGGTTGAAAAAGAGTCATGAGAGAAATAAGGACAAAGAAAGAACGCTAATGAGGATAGGTAGGTAGAGGACAAGCTGCATGATTGAGGAGCTAAAGAGAGGTACAGTAATGAGATGAAAGCAAAAGTAAATTGAGCATGACGTGTGCTTGCAGCGGGCTCCGTTGAAAACAGTCTCAGAGCGTATTTGAAACCGAGCAGAGGATAGTGGCGCCGCTGGCACGTGCGGGAGACAGACTGCAGCACTTGCTGTGGAAACGGTAGCATTGACTAGAGTGGCAGCGAACAACTGCGCCAATTGACTGACTGCGGCACGTACAGTTTTTTAGTAAATTGGCAGTCAGACATGCATAAACACACAGCGCTGTTCCCCCCCGCTGGCTCTGCTGAAAGACTGCCAGTAAAAAAACGTTGATAAAGTCCTAATGAAGATTTTAAGTGTCTGATTTCCCCTTCAAACTTTATATTTTGGCTACCATTTTTAATCTAGCACTTTGGATTCGATAGATGCTCCTCATTTCTGATTTGCCCCACGAGTACTGAGGCTCAGTTTTGATAAACATCAGAGCTGGAACCATCTCCAACATCATAACTCGAATGGAGCTGCTGCTGCGGTCCTGCAGAGTCAGTTTTGGGCGTTCGGTTGCCAATAGCTTAAAGAAACAACAGATGTTCTGCCATCTCTCTGAACGCAGCCAGAGACTGAAGCTGGTTCACTGAGCCTCACATCTCTGAATCTTTTGAGAAACTCAAACGATTTTTGGACTCATTTTCAGTTCCACAAAAATGTGGAGGACAAGAGACTCTGAGGGCGGCTGTACTCAGGGGATTTGTGAACGTATACAACACTATCAGAAGGACAGTTAGGACTGGAATCACTTTCCTGCTAACAGTAAAATAAGACAATTGAAACCACTCATGTCAATTACAAAGCTAGCTACGCTTAGCATAGCTTAGCTAACAAAGCCAATCAATTTTCCTTGGTTTATGCTTAGCTACAACAAATACAGCTTAGCTTAGCATAAACAAATATATGTTCAAAAACACTGTCAAAGTGGATTTTTCATATGTCCCCTTTAATGTAGAACATTTTCTTCACACTGTTGACAGATGAAGGCCCTGGAGAGCAGGAGAGAGAGAGAGAGAGAGAGAGAGAGAGAGAGAGGGAAAGAGAGAGAGCGAGAGAGAGAGAGAGAGAGAGAGAGAGAGAGAGAGAGAGAGAGAGAGAGAGAGGGGAGGAGGAGGGAGACAAAAAGGATCACAACAGTGAGACCACTAGGCCACGTAACAAACGCTGCCAAGGACGTTAGACTAATTATGATTTTATTTGAAAACTTGTTTAGCAGCACTCTCACACGAGACAAATGATGGTTTAGGGTTCATGAGAAACAAAATAAAAGTACATTTCATGAAGCATTGTGGAGCAGAACAGTGCATACACAGCACGATGTAATTACACACACACTGGACATGAAGTGTCGCACTAAGCAGCAGGACACGGGGAGATGAAGAGCTTTGTGAAGAGATAACACAGGCGGAACAAACAGAACAAAACCAGGGTGTACACCTCTGCCAAGGACACACACAGATCATTTATTCTAATTAGCACGATGGACCACGCACAGGGACGGGCTGATAACGATTTGTACACTAATTTAACATATTCATCCTGATTTGTTTTTATACAAACATTGCATTAAAACATTGATTACTTTAAGAAGATAGATGGTGGGTTAACTTGTACCAAGCTTGAGCCAAAATTGTATTCAATAGTCATTGGCATCCCCCATTTCATCGATGAAACAGATGATATTTAAACATTATACTACCAAAGAGAATGATCAGTGTTAGCAATATGTGACTCTGACACCTAGTGTTCAAAATGGGTACTGCAGTCCAAATTCTAAACATTACAGAGGGCTGTCTCCCCCCCCCCCCCTCCTCTCTAGAGTGGATGCTCACGCAGGTCACCATGTGGTGGACACTGAAGCTTCAGTGTTTATCCAGCTCTGCATCGGTCTGTAAACCTTTCTGCGTTCTAACCTCTCTCCATTTTTCAAAAGCATCTCCAATATTGATCCTAGTTTGAGCACGTTTCTGCTCGTGGAGCTTATTAGAAACATGCAGAGGCTTTTTAGGTCGGGTACAATCACTTCTATCTGAACCAGTTCTCTTGCCCGCTTCCATCGCTGCAACACCTGTTGGTTTGACCTGATAACTGCTCTCATATCTGGCAAACCGAGGGGCGTCCAAAACGGCCGTGTGGGGGTGCCTTAAAACCGCCTACCTTCTCTGGTCCAAACAAATCCAGACCATTCAGGACCAGAATCTAAAGTTAGAAGGAGGACATACTGGCTGCTGCATTGTTATCAGAGAAGCCAGCACTTCAACATAGCATGTTTCCTTAATGTCTGATCATAGAGTAAGCTCACTTTATCATCTCATTCAGTAGATATCTTACAGATTGGTCCTTTAGAGGTATTGTTGACACAATTATTTTTTTATAATGTGGTGGGAAAACTAATTTAAAAAAAAGATCTGTGTAGGTGAGGTCAGGGTCTGTGGTTGCATCAGGGCAGGAGATTCATTCACATCCTACCTCCTTAACATAGATCTTCATTCATAAAAAAAACGGACAATTTGGTACTTTGTCATCACATGGTTGGCCTCAAACAAGGCGCTCATTCTCAATTCATGCCCTTCACTGGCACAAAGGATTTAGACACACAACAAGCAGCTCCATCAGAGAATCAGATTGAGACGCCAGGAAACAGACTTGGAAATAATGAGAAAATGAAAAAATACGATTAGCTGTATCTCTGATGTCATAATTACTCTGCATTCATTTTCTTCTGTCAGAGAAACAGCTGCTCTCTGAATGAATGCAAAGCAGAGAGAGATCTGAGAGGCAACAGGAAGATTTGCACACACACACACCGGTACCACCCTTCCTCATCCACCCACGCCCGGGCAGAGATGGTTTCTGCAATAACCTTCTGATTTAATCCATCAACAGTCACAGCCTCGCTCCGGTGCCCGTAATCGTTTCTGGAGGCGTTGAATGAAGCTTAATCCACAGACCGATCACCACTAATCAGAAATAAATTATTCAGCCCATCAGGTAGTTACAACTATCACATTCACTGTATCAAATAAAAATCATCAGCATGACAACGATCATATTCCCTCTATGATGGCACTCAAGCTCCATGTCCAAAGTAATAACGTTTCTGTGACGCACATTGAGTATGACATGTTGGTGCCTCTGCAGCTGTAGTTCAGAAACCACAGTAAGAAGGAGCCTAGATACTGAGAGATAAATAGTAAAGTAAAGAGACATGCATTTAAAGGCACAGTATATTCCACCACCAGGGGGCTCTCAATCAAAACAATCAAACACGTACCGTTACAATTCTAAAATTACAGATTTCTCTGGCTTTGACAGCTGTTGGAAATATTTGAGGTATTTTAACTACTTTCATTTATCTCTGACATTCAGAACATTATTCAGTGTTGCCAGGTCTGCTTATTATAAGCAACTTTGGGATTGTTTTTCTGCATTTATTGCTGCAGAAGAAGCTTTAAGCAGCTAAAAAGCCGAGCTCCTCTCTGCAGAGTGGATACTGGATTGAGATTCATCAGGTGAACACAAAAAAGTGACTCAAGTAAATAATCGTTCGTCTCTGTAATACTGAATGTGTAAATAAGCAACAACGTGGCCATATCAATTTCAGAAGGTGATGACATGTCAGTGTTGTTTTCCAAGTTTCTCCCGAGTGGTCAGTAAGTTCAGGTTTAAGTCGAAAGCTCTTGGAAACAGTTACCACGGCCTCTGAGAGGACTGAATATGATGTTCATGGCACACGTACGTCACTCTTAACTGATTGGTTATGTATGAAAAAAAAGAAAACACTCCCCACGTAGCAGTAATCTGCAAACATGATCATCACATCAAGCTGAAATAATGAAGTGAAACCAAGCAGCAGGTCAGTGCAATCAAAGGATTGTTGAGTGGGTGCCAACAAAGCAGCGATGCAAACATATTCATGAATGAGCGGCCTGATTTTCTCCTGGTTGGATTTAACGTTTCCAACTGAAGAGGAAACATGTTTTTAATTAACAAAGCATGAATGAGTGCCATTGTGTCCTAATGGAGTATTTGTAAAGGAAATCAGTGACTCACAGTTTGAACACACTCTTTATAATAAGTGCCACTGTGAAGTCACATGCTGAGTTATGGACCCCGTTTTCAAGTGCAAAGTGGGTATGGCTTTACGACTCAGCAGCCTTCAGCTATAAGTGAACTTGCTAAATGGACTTGAGCTTGTATAGCGCTTTTCTAGTCTTCTGACTACTCGAAGAGCTTTTCCACTGCAGGTGACCTCCCATTCACACACATTCACACGCCGCAGACGAAGAAGCGGGAGCTAATTGGGGTTGGGTGTCTTGCCCAAGGACAAATCAGGCATGTAGCTGCAGGAGTTGAGGATCGAACCACCTACCTTTTCAGTTATGAAATGACCGACTCTGCCAACTGAGCCGCAGCCGCCCACTGTAAGAGAGAGCCAGTTAGCACTTCTTCGTACCGTTTGATACAATGGCTGAGGCATTTCACATGCGCCTTTCGCTGGGCGCCAAAGCACACCAAAGCAAATTCATACATAATGCTGCTTTAAACTGTAGAAAAAAAGACGCTACATTCAGTGTTTATATGCCGTCAGTGTATACCCTGAAGGAAATGGCTCACCCCTGTTTGGGTACTAATTTATCAAATATGGCTGTTGTGAGTGACTTTAGTTAATGAGCTACGGGCTTTTGAGACTTGTAACTTTTGTGAAAACATAGTGATGGTGTAGCTGGGTAAATAAATATGACATTTAAAGTGGATTAGTGGTCACAGTTGTAGAGAAAAGTCAGAAAAGTAAAGTAAACCATGTACCTACCTGTGGCCAATCACAACCCAGAGACGAAACAAAGCTATTCGTATTGAGGAAAACTTCCCTAAAATACTTTTAATTCCTTCAGTCTATTCAAACACTAATCCCCATTCAACACTCTCTGTGCAGCAGGAAGACATCCAAAGGGTGGAGGAGAGATGATTTGCAGGCAGCTGCAGGTGAGTCGTGGAAGATGTATTCAAGCCACTTTGTATTCTGTAGGAGAAATGCTCTATTTCTTTGTGAGGAATAATAACTTCAGAGCAGTGAGAAATGAGCTACGGGCTGTGAAAAAGAAATGAAGCAGAAAAAAAATAGAGCACACTGAATCCAAAAATGTGATTCTAACAATATGAGGGGGAATAAAAGAAGAATCACGTTCTACGATTAGGCTGTACATCTCTGTAAGGCCGGAGATGTACAGATGGGAATAACGAGAGAAACGTGCAAACAACATATTGCTTTGCTTGCTTTGTATGTTGTTGTGTTTTTTTTAGAAATTGATCGGACTCTCTGTGCATTTCCTTGTTTGACGTCCTGTCAGGGTCGATCTATTCTGTTCAGCTTGACGTGTGTTGCAGCGGGCTCTGTCGAAATAGAGTTGGAGCGTATTTGAAACGTAGCAGAGCGTAGTAGCGCTTGCTGTGGAAACGGGAGCATTGACTACAGTGGCAGCAAATGGCGCCATAGTGCAGGAAAGACCGCGGCATGCACGGACTATGGAAAATGTCAGTGCATGAATGCACCACTGGGAAGAATTTACTGATCACTACTTCAACCTTTATGTGCTTCTGTGTTAAAGTTTCTTGTTTGTTCGTAGGAAATACTGAGAACCAAGAGGAATTAAAAAGGCTTCTATTTCTGTGGATTTCTCAAACTTCCCTCTAACTGTTTGGTTTCACATAATCAGCAGTCGTTTGAAAAGTCTGACACCCTGAAAACAGACATGACTGACAGGAGCTGTGCTGGATCTCACACAAAGGTGTTTGTGTTGTTTGTTTTCATGTCAGTGTGTATGTGCAGCTGTCAATACTCTGACTCCTGTGGTCCAAACTCGCTTTAAAGAAAAGACAACTGAGAGAAAGCTTTATGTGTGTGCGTGTGTGTGTGTGTGTGTGTGTGTGTGTGTGTGTGTGTGTGTGTGTGTGTGTGTGTGTGTGTTTATTGACAGTGTGTTTCCACAACAAGTTGCTGTGACCCCATTTGGAAATATACTTTTCTGATCTCACATTCTCTCAGAACTTTACAAAGAAGTGGGAGAACAGCCGGGTGAAGTTGTGTCGGGTCACACTTTCAAAGAGTATTCCTCTTTCTCTCTGATAAAGGAAGTAGATCATGGCTCAGCTTCAACTGGGAAATACAAAATAAAGCTTAATGAGAAGAAATGAAAAATGAAATAGACAATTAAAGTTGAACTGTGTTAATAATTGTTTTGTTTCGTTGCGGAACAGAAGGACCAACAAAGGAAACCAGCATGTGCGTCTCCATTCCTTCAGACAGAGTCATTTTATGAGCAAAGAAAAACATGGCTACACATTTGAGGATGGACAAACAACAAAAACTAACCTTGTTAAAGTCTCAGGGAGCACCAGTGAGTGTGGCCGCCGTCCTCCTCCAGCTATTTTGTTGTGTATACTTTTTATTTAAATGGTTTTTTGATTTCAGAGCTTCAGTCTGTGTCTTCTCTTCTCTGCGCGGCGGCCGTGGCTCAGTTGGTAGAGTCAGTCTTCTCCATACCGAATGGTCGGGGGTTTGATCCCCAGCTACTGCAGCCACATGTCCGATGTGTTCTTGGGCAAGACACTTGATCCCGAATTGCTCGCTGCTTCGTCAAAATGTGTATGAACGGGATGTTACTTCTGATGGACTCTTTACACAGCAGCTTCTACCATCAGTGTGTGAATGTGTAGGTGTGACCTGCGGTGTGTAAGAGCTTTGAGTAGTCAGAAGACTTGAAAAGCGCTATACAAGCCCAAGTCCATTTACCATTTATCATCTTCTATGGCATTGGTTACCAACCTGGGGTCCAGGAACCCTGAGGGAGGCGCAAGGCTTTCTTTTTTTTAATCAAAAAAAGTTCTGCGTTCAGACGACAATGTTTTGATAACAACCAATCTGCAAAAGCAACTGAGATCGTTGTAGTATACATGTCAGACCAGTAGTTGGCGGTGTGTCTTCCTAATGTAACGACACGCACATGCACACATTTCTTCCTTCCACAGAACGGTGAGGTGTAAACATGCAGAAATGGCTAACGCACAGACGTTTGTGAGGACTGATGATGAAATGGGGTTGTTACTCTGACTGACCGTGAACTACAAAGAAAAACATTTGGGAGTGAGCAGCACAAACAGAACTCAGGACTCCGCCATTGGTGTTGTAGTCCACCTACTCACGCATTACTATTGTCAGTGACCATGCACATGTGCATAAGGTCACGGTTTTTGGAAAGAACAGTGTTTCACCAGTTTACACCGAGGCGTTACCATTTCCGTTTACACTCTTGGCCGCCACATGCTGGATCCATATACCTGTCTGGTCTGCCATTTCCCCCCTCAAGGCACCAGCAGTACTGCAGTGATGAGACAATGAGACAGTGATGTCATTTGTGAAATTGACCAGCTGCAGCTTTTCACCTCTTATTTTTACGGCCCCCTAAAACATTCACAGAGCATTCTACCTCTTTTAAAACCACACTCCAGCTTCATTATCCATCGTAACATCTATCCTATTGTCCTTTTAAGCCTTTTCACCTTCCGTCTCTGGTCCTTTAATCTTTGGTCACATCTCCTCTTACTTCATCTCTTTCTCTTTAACCTCTGATCTCATCCCCTCGGCCCTGGCAAATACCTTTTTTCCAGATCGCCTATTCCTCCTCCTGCTCTCTCTCTCTCTCTCTCTCTGTCTGTCATATAATCTGACATTACTCACAACTGCACTCAGCTTTGACCAATCGGTTATCTCTCCCTTCTTTCTTTTGTATTTGCTCGTCTCTTGGATCTCATCTTGTGGGTCATCGCGTTTTCCATCTCTTTCACTTTTCTGTCTTTCTGTCACTTTTCTGTCATTTCTCCTCCATGCCGAAGTCCGCTTGAAATCATTTAATGGCTGCATTTTTCTCTGCCCACTTCTCAGTGCCGAGACGTTTCTCTTAGACTTTTATTTCCAGGAAAGGAGAACAGGCTGTAAAAATACAGTAGAAAGGAAGGGGGGATCAGCTGTAACTGAGTAATTTAATACAACTTAGAAAGAATCTGGTATCTATATTACATTGAGGACAGCTGCTTACTGCTCCCTGACTTATTGATGGAGCCAGCCCTTGAATGCTTTTATAACGGCATTCTGAAACACTTGTAGGCAAACCTTTTTAGTTTTAAATTTTTATCGCTTGAACCGGCTGGCGTTTAGAATCCTCCAAGCGTTTCTGCAAAAAGGGATTAACATGTTTAACCTACTAACATTCAAAATACAAGACTCCTGGGCTTGAGCCTTTGGACAACAACATTAAGACACAACCATCACGCCCTTTAAAGAAGTTCTCAAACTTCCCCGCTAATGTTACTCCTGCCTTAAGGGAAGTACAATGAAAGTTTAAAAAGATTTGACTTTTGTGTAAACTGAAATTGATGTATGATTATCAAGCACAAATAAAATGTAAAGACAGTGGCGTAGTGCATGCCACTGACGGATCGCGGCGCGCACAGTGTATGTGGAAACTGTTTTTTTTGACAGGGATAGAAATGAGAGTCCAGGGGATCCACAAGGCTCAGTTCCAGGCCCACATAAACTAGGAGACAGCACGCCTTACAAAGAGACATATCCATCACCCTTCATAATATTTTGCTGATGCACAACTTGGAAGTAATTAAGGACAAAATCAAACACAAGTTAGTTATCTCCACCAAACGAATTGAGAGTCATCCACATGTTCATTACATCTCGTTTAGATTATTGTAATTCCCTGTACTGTATGTTGGTGCGCATCAGTACAGTGTTGGACTACATGGCAAAGCTACACAATTGCAGAAAAAAGGCTTAAATTCCAAAGTGGGGTTTGTAAATATTTATAGGCTCCAAGAATCATTATTCCTACTGTAACACGCTCTACGCTGAACCTTTGTTTGTAGTTGATATCAGTAAATGTTCCTCCCACAAATCTGTACAATGTCTGCTGATTAAATCTGACAACTTCCAGAAGGAGTGTGATTTGGTTCAAATGTTAGCCATTGTGTGACAGCAGCGTAATCGCCTCCATTAGCTGTTTGCTGCTGCTGCTCTAAGTGCTGACTGTCGGGTCAAACTACAATTACTATAACTTCCCACTTGTCCCTTTAACCAAACACACGGTGCAATTGCATCAAGACTCGACCTCCGTGCCACCCTGTCAGCTCTTCCTGACCCCTCTGAGAGAATAACTGCTTGAAAAACCTTTCCAATAGGGGGCCGGAGAAGTCTGACAACGTAAACACGACTACAACATGAATCACTCTGATTAACAGCTACAAAACTGGTTGAGTGTTTCTGTGTGTATCTGAGAGTCAGAGTGTGTGCAGGTGCCATACTGACCATGTTTCTACGTGTTTGAAATATTTAACAGAACCTCTAGAAATGTGTATTGTAGATTACAGGCTCGGTTCTTTGTGTCTTGGCTTCAGGAAATATCCACATAAATGTTTCCAAAATACGTAAAACACGTATTTATTTATTCAGGTGGCAAATTAACTGGGGATAAAGGTTTGTATGTTAGTTGTAAATACATCTATTGGAATAATATATGAATTCATAGAAGAAATGTGAGAGGGGGGGGGGGATATATTGGTGTTGGGATGTGGGGAAACCTGAGGTTACAGCCAAGGCTGTAACATACTGTATATATGTTTTTACTTCTACCTATACTCCTTCTTGGATGCTGTTACTGTTGTTTTGTTCTGTTTTTATTATCTTATTTTAATTTTTGTTTTTTGTAGACCACACACTGTCTGTCTGATCTCATGATCTCATACCTGCAGCAGGATCCGTCAGGAGGGTACAGTGAGGTCAAAGCCATCCCAGATGCTGATAATTACATTTTCTGCCTATAATTTGTGTAAGGTATCCTCCAGAATACCAAACTCATATTTCATCAAGATGCAGATCTGGATTTTCAGGCATCTGCAGATAGTAAGAGATGATAGAAAGAAATGTGATTCTATCATTTCCACTGATCTTTAATACTGGCCCTTATCTGAAAAACTCGGGTACGACGGATATATTCATGCACAGGGGAAAGCATGTTTACGGATGAGTCAGAAATGATAACATCATTTGTTGGCAGCTTTATCTGTTCTGATCTGTGAATGCACGCTGAGGTTCAGGCTCCTGTTGGATATTTCTGAATTCAAACCTTTCCCCGAACATCAAAGATGCACTAAAAATATCTAAAGATCTTTGGTGAATTATATTTTAGGATATTCTCAGGATATGTCATTATCTATCAGGATAGGATTTTCCAGTCTTATTTGTTTATGAAGATATATGAAAATAGAATCCCTCTGAGATCTGGTTCATAATCTTGCAGATATCTTCGACTTATCCAAACATCACACCACCTTACTGTATCACTGGGCGGTTTTTTCAAGTGTTAGCTTGAAAACGGCCTTCGCTTTGATTTGATCTAGCCGTGGCTAATGTGCAACACCTGTCCATGGCTAGGCTTTAGCATTAGACTTAAAGAAATACAGAAACAGTGATACTATACAAATACAGACTTTATAATCCTTAATACATTTAAGACACTAAACAGACCAAACAGTAAAATGAGGATTGAAAGAGGAAACAAACAATGCTCAAAGACGTGTTTCACAAACCTCTGTCAGATGGTTAATGTGTTCCTCTTACTGAGAAGAAAACAAATGACCAAATGTAGTTCTGCGTTTTGATGCTCTCCAGTGTCCACCCGATGTATAGCCCTTGTTCTGATTTCACAGTTTGGTTTGCTTACTAGCTGACGGATTGTTTCTGGAACGAGGTTTGTTTACAAGTTTTTAAAGATCCCATATTGTGTCCTTTTTGGGGTTCATATATCTAATGATAAAGTACGTTCACAATCGCTAATGTTTGAAAAAAGTGTCTGTTGTCATGTACTGCCGATCGATGCAGCCCGTCTCATCTGCCTGTGTTTGCAACGCTCTGAATCCCCCCCGAGCAGGGTCCCCACGTGTGCCAAGTCTGACCTGATTGGTTGGCCAATCTGCTCTGTTGTAATTGGTCAGTCGTTCGGACAATTCTCGGAAATGTTACGCCCCTTTTACCATATTGGGAATGCAGCTAATGTGCAGCATGAGCTTGTGCTTGCCACAACGAGCCAATGGGCTTGGATCAGTGACATCATCGCAGTGTGATGTCACACTTCAATTTTTCAACGAGGGGGGCTAGAACCGAGCGTTACATGCAGCTACTGCTACTGCTAACAGGAGGACGTAGGAGAAGCCGCGTTTCCGCGGACTTTGAATTTTTGCACATAGATGTGCCTAAACATGCACAAGACACCTGGAGAACACACTAAAGAGCATCTAAAACCAGAAAAAGCAGAATATGGGACCTTTAAAGTAGACCATTTCTGCTGATCCTGATTTTAAAACGCACTAATAGTGTAACAATGCTGGATGCTCATACTCTCATATAGTGTCACGATGCTGGATGTGCTAAACATGGGCAAAGTTTCAGATCATGAGGTAAACGTATGCTGGAGTAATACCAGGAAAAGGGCGCTAAACAGCTTGTTCTGCAAATCATGCGATGGTTCATGAAACAGCTTCATGCCTCAACGTAAGCCAGTGAAACCTCTTACATCGACTCTCTTCTCCCAGCAGAGGCACTGCTTGTCAACAGGCAGGCAACTGCTTGGGGGCCGCAGGCCAGTAGGGGGCCCCCAAGGGCTGAACAACTTTAAACCACAGCAGTGGCCCAAAATGTGCAAATTTTGCAATGACAGTAGGAAGCCTCCCTAAGGCGGCCCCATCTGACAGGACTCCCTCTCCATGCCCTGCTTAGCGTCACATGCATTTTTGCTGTGAAAACCAGCATTTTTCAATGGAAGTCACCGAAGGAAAATGAAGAGGAAATATCTGTGTGGGAGTGGGAAAAAAAGAGGAAAGAAATGGGGGGGGTTGAGACACTAGCAGACATAATGGTGGTGGTGATGGTTGGAGGGGCGCCCAATGCATTTTTGCTTAGGGCAAGACTCTAGAATCGCCACTGTCTTCCAGCACTGGAGAGCAGCCCTCCCCTGGCAGCCCTGCAGCATTCTTCCCCTGCTTCCAGAGAACTAACCAATCAGAGGGAAGGGGGGCCTTAAAGAGAGCAGCTGAAACAAACGGTCTTAGGCAGAGGCTGAAATGAAGGTTTTTACTGACACCAGTATCAGATACATACATGTAAGGAGTTTTTTGACTCTTTGACTCTACAGGATTCACAGACATGAAGGATAATATTAAAAGTTTGATTGACAGTCTGAGAATGTCTAATGAATCCTAACATGTTCCTTTAGTGCTTTTGAATCAGTATGCTTTGAAGGTCGGCTCTAAATTACAACAAAAATGATTCTGTGTTGAACAATTAACCACCCATGGAAAGAGAAATGACACATTTCCAGAGGTGGGCTGCAGTTTCCGTGGCGTGCACAGCGGTGCCCCTCTCTGGCTCTGATAAAAGCAGATATAATCACCGTAAGATGATGGAGGTGTCCTGCAGCATTCTGAGAGGCTTTCACCTCTGATTCATTTCTCTCACACGGTACATGAGCCCAGATGCCCACACTTAGACCAGGTTCACAGCAGTTCTTCATGTTTAATTTAGGTTTACTGCTCTAACCCACTCGTAAGTGATGATTTTTTGATGATTGTTCGTAATGTTCCTGGAATGCAGCTTGTTCCTTGCAGGATTATGAAACACGCTGGCATGAAGAGCGACATCATAAGACCATGAATGATGTTGAACAAATCTTAAGAAAAGTTGTGAAGCCTGAAGAGTTCATGCATTTAAATGTAAGTTTTCTCCAGTTTCGCTATAACAAGTAATTTTAAGTTGTTTTCTGGAGATTTCAATTTATCATATCCGCAGCCACCTCTCCTGTGATCACCACGTCACCCAGCTCGCAAGAACCGCCTTCTTTCACCTTAAAATACAGCCGTCCATTACTCTCATTCTCGGCTGCAGAAACACTAATCCATGAATTTCAGAAGCCAGGCTCTCGAGTAGACGGAGCTCCCCCGACCTTTAGCGAGATGATCTGGCACTATTAACACCTGACGCCCCTGAAGCCCAGCCACCACCATCGGACTGTGTCGTCCCCACAACACCACGAAGATGGTGGTGGCTGGGCTACAGGCGGTGGTCGTGGAACGACACAACCACCGCCGCCCTCATTCATGCACAGCCTGCTCTGACCTCCATCTCAGCGACAAGGAAGTGTGGACAACAGGAACGCAAGGAATACAAAGGAGAAATCCTTCCTGCATATCATCCCATATGCTTTTTTGCATACTTGGAAAATATGGCCAAGATCATTCAAGTCAACAATCTTTCAGCGAAGAGCATGCTAATAAGCAACTAGTCAATGTTGAATACTGTGAACTTAATTTAAAGTGTTAGGTAACCCAGTAATACCATCAGTTTTTTACAATGCTTCAAAAGCCAATGATTGAAAGGCTGAAGAAATAGCTCCAGATTCTGAAAACTTGTGGGAACATGTTTTCTTTGAAAAGTCTGAAAAGTTTGACCCAAAATGATCTTCAGAGTTTCTGAATTTCATGAAGTTGCCGTTGAATCATCAGCAGACCTGAGAGCCCAAAGGTCGATACGCAGCATCACTGTCTTCGTCTTACAGCTCACAGTCAGACTGCAGACCGTGTGTGGTCCGCAGACATACAGATTCTGGTCTTTCATCGTTTACTCGTGGGAGCGTTTCAGAGCCTTGCAGACACACAGCTGCTTTTTCTTTTCAGAGAAATTAAACCCTGAGAAGAAAAATCACACACCTGAGAAATATTGCCTTAAACAAGCTGTGCAGCTAAAATCTCATTCTGCTGTTTGAAAATGGAAATCCACAACCCACGTTTAACCTCATCAGGGCGCTCTGAATCATAGCTGATAGACTCACGAACACTTCAGGGAGTAACTCACCAGAGATGTTTTTTTACCAGCTTGTAGGTATTTTATTATGCGGTGTAATTACACAGAAATGTATATGTGGACCTGATTGGTTGCTGATTGAATGACTGTGGGGTAATAATGAGAATGAAGAAGGGTGATGCTGGAAAAAAAGCATGGACATAAATGTGATTACCTTCACTTTTTCTTTTATCCGTTCTCTACTGAACTTGGGGGGATTCAAAGTTTTAAATGAACGAAGAAAAAGTGGAAATGTGAGCGAGCCCGTGTCCCGACATCAGATCTCATTTAAATTCTGTTGACTAGAGAATAATCATTTTAAAAAGAGAAGCCCCAGAGAAGTTCAGGGGAAACGTTTGAATACAAATGATAATAAATGAGCGAGAACGGTCAAAGAACCACCTGAAAAAGGCAAAGTGGAGTATTCTCAGATCCTCAACATATCCAAGGAAAAGCCCAGCTGTGTGTTTATCCACCTCCCAATACTTTGCATTTATCTACCCTCTATGTGATTGTCTTCTCAATGTTTGATGTAAAGAAGAATAAATATGCATCCTTGATTTGGTAAATGATAAATGGACTTGAGCTTGTAAAGCTCTTTTAGTCTTCTGACTACTCAAAGCGCTTTCACACCGCAGGTCACACGTACACATTCACACACTGATGGCAGAGGCTGCTGTGTAAAGAGTCCATCAAAACCCCATTCATACACATTCACATGCCGCCGACAAAGCAGCGGGAGCAACTTGGGGTTAGGTGTCTTGCCCAATAACACATTGCACATGTGGCTGCAGGAGCTGGGGATTGAACCCTCGACCTTCAGGTTGAGAGACGACCTACTCTACCAACTGAGCCACAGCCCCTAAGACTAAGTTGTGGGCGGCTGTGGCTCAGTTGAGTCGTCGTATCTCGGCCGAAAAGTCGAGGGTTTGATCCCCAGCTCCTTAACCCCAAGTTGCTCCCGCTGCTTCGTCCCCCCCGTTCCTCTAACATTGAATGAGACAGAGAACATATTTGCTGTGACATGGTGATTGTGATGCTCTCAGATATGAAGTCATCCCAGTGTGACTCCTCCAAATATACAGCAGCACAATGTGCTTCTCTGCAGGAACAAGCGGAAAACAATGTTCCAGGGAAAATAGGACAATTCAAATTTTTGTCCAAAAATCAAAGATGGGAAGAGAGAGAGAAGAAAAGAAACAGAACAGAACAGAACAGGGGGGGGGGGAGGGGGCAGGATATATTTGAGATGAATTGGAGAGTGAAAAAAGATAAACATATTTTCTTCACTGTGAAGCCCACAGGACTTCTCCACATTCTCCTGATTTAGATAAACATGTCATGGTGATAATCGAAACAAGGCCTCAGAGGAGAGGTTACAACAACAAAAGTGAATGCATGACTTGACGACAGGCCAGGGATCCTGGAAGAGTTCTGTTACACTAAATACAAGACATGTATTGGATTTTAAAAGGAAGACATCCAAAGGTCAGTGGTCAGGGTCAGAAAAACAATAGCAGGACGTCCTTTGTGATGCAGAATAGATCTGAAGCCAGACACTTCTTATCTAAGTCCATGTAGATATATCAAGCTGAAAATGTGGCTTATCTTTTGTTCCTGTAGGTTTAGGTACCAACGATCAGGAATACAATTTTAATATCGGTCATTTAGAGTATGTGAAGAGTCCGGGCCTGTGTCAGCTAACGCCGGCAGCAGCCATTTTCAAGATGAAACCAGTGCAGTTCAGCGCTCATCGTCCTAAGAGGAATAACACCCTCAGCTTCAGCTTCATCGTGTCACTTTGCTCTCAGCGCTCTTTGTTGAAAATGGTGCAACGTTTTGCAACACTGCCCTACTTCTCAATGTCATTTCTCCCTCACCGGCCAATCAAAATCCAAAAGGGGCGGGACTTCTGATAACAATTTTGTGAACGACAACGGCAGAGGTAAAAGCAATCGGACTCTTCTTTTCGAGGGGAACAATTTCCAGCTGCTGCTAATGACAGGACGTGATTCTTTTCCTTTGTTGTCAATAAACTGACTCAAATAATTCTGCAGCGTGCTGATGTTTCTTCAAATCATTATCTTGTGCTCGGCTAATTCTGCTTCCTCAAATGATTTACTTTGGTTGTAAACTAAAAGGTGAACTACGGCTGCAACAGGAGCTAAATAATACCCTGGTAGTCTAATATTGCTTGTGTACACAACACACACACTAGTCGCACAGTCGTCAGCAGACACGTGGAAACCAAGTTGACCACGGCTACCTTTTTGCTAAACTATCTCCAGGAACACATCTTCTTTTGTCAGGTTGTTCCCTTTCTTGTCCTTTTCTTTGCTGCACCTCGACTCATTTGTTATTGGACAACATGTCTGCTGCGTGCTGAAGTAGAGGGACGGCTTACAAAAATATCTGTTATTAAGACTCATGGCTCCTCATGGTTACCCTTACAAAGATAGAATGAAAGAAGACGTTTCTTGCTGAGTCATCGACAAAGACAAACAAAATGAACTGACAGCAAACTCTCCAGACTTTACACCAGCATTAAAAAGTCACTGTATGTGGTTTTCCTCTTTTCATATGCTGTGCCTTCCTCTCCAGTGTGATCTCTATGATGCATTTTTAATAATCTTAAACATTTCCTGACACAAAAACAGCTACAAATAGAATCACTCCACATGTTGCGTGTTATCTTTAATTAAGACCTGGACCAAATTTTCATTGATAACACAATTAAGAGCTACAAAACACGACACCGTGTCCTTTTGAGAGAACAGAACTCTTCCATGGAGCTTATTGACGATCACTATTTTTTCGTCGATCTCGGCTGCCTCGGCCTCGGCCTCGTGCTGAGTACTGTACGAACCCTCCGCAGCAGGAGGCCTTTGAACCAGTTAACAGTTTCTCCAGAAGTGTGGAGCGGTAAGAGGACGGCGTTTGTTTGATGTCTGGCCCTGAACAGACGTCTGCTGAATGCAGCATGACGCGATAAAAAAACAGCTGCAGGAGAGATATGACAGAGCAGCGAGCTCAAGAGTCAAGAGACCAGATGGAGAAATAGACTCATAGTAGCCTAACATAATCATCTCTGTTTGTTGCTATGGCGATAAATGACATGACACAAGGGTCTATATTTATACTTTCTACTCAATTAAAAAACTAGCTGGTTATTGAAACACTACAGCCATGTTCTCTCTGCAGGTCAAACCCAACAACTGAAATTAATTAGCTACCAAAAATTATTCACATATGACAAACACTGGGGATCAAACCCCCGACCTTCTAGTTGAGAGACGACCGACTATACCAACTGAGCTACAGCCACGATATTTGTCTTTTAAATGTTGAGGAGAAGAAGTCACAAGTTTCCCTAAGAAATACTCAAGGAAGGTACAGTCCTCTTTAAGATCAGTGACTGAATTAGCTAAAGAGACACTAAGCAGAGAACTAGCTCCCCTACCTGTCATTCAATGGACCTTTGGATGCTGCTGAATCACCCTAAATATGCACATTATAAGCTTTAATTTAATCAGACTAGTTATTTCCGTATCACCCCCTATACATTTGTCAAGAATCAGTAAATTAGCTAAGAGACAAAAACCTTAGCAGGCTGTTTGACTGTTTTATTCTGCTGTAAAGTTGGGTATTTTAATATGGAGCCTAATATGGATTTTGGAGCCAGCCTCAAGTGTCCATTTGAGGCACTGCACATTTTTAGACTCCTGCACTGACTTCATTTTTAAAATTCACAATGGTTGCCACTTTTTTCCCCCTGATCATGCACATCCAGCATCATTATCTGCAGACGAGATGGAGAAGCTGTTTGTGTCTTAGAGGAACTCCAAACGTTTCCTCGTCACTGTTTTGCGTCACAACACATCCCTGTGTCTGTGTGCGGAAACCATTACCGGAGAATTACACTGCAAAGCTTACACTTTGTCTAAAACCTCAGTGTAAGAAAAAAAACAGAGGCAAGAGGCTCAGCTATGAACCAATTCAACAAGACACCTTTGAGCCTGTGCCAACAGCCTGGATGTTCCCCTCTAGCATCTCTTTCTGTCAACCCTCCAAACCCTGCAGCAGTCTCAGCGTAAGCAGGAAACAAACGCTCTCGTCTTCTACGAGTCCCTTTTGATAAGATGTACCCATTAAGATACAAACAGTCCTCTAAGTACCGTAAGAGGCTGCTAAACAAGCAACAAAGTGTTTGGTATGTTTCTTTTCTCTCTATCTCCCTTTGCTTGTGATTATCTGTTCCACTCCTCCAGCTGAGGCCTTACATGATGCATTTACCTGAGGGGATTTCTCTCCCTCTCTCTTGGGCCTCCTAGAAAAACAAGTGACCAGAGATGGCAGGTTTCCAAGCTCTTAAGGATGAACAGACGGCCAAACAGACTTGAGACCAAAGCCAAGGATCTGTGTAACATGGTTATTATCTTTTGATGAAGCCTCCTAGAGAGAATTCACCCCAGGCTGAAGTTTCTTTTGTCATTAAGTCAGACTTAGAAATGATTTTCAAACTGCGAAAATCTCTTTAAGAGTTCAGTGAAGAACAGACATAAATCCTGAAGGAGGAGGACTGAGCAAATTGTGACGAGTTCAAGAGAAGAGCTGACATGCTTGAGAGCTGCACTTTCATGTTCTGGGAGATTGTTTTCATCCCTCAAAGAATCCAATCCTAAACTGTGTTTGTGTTTGAAATCAAAGAAATGAAAGGGATTATGTACAATGGCAGGTTGTTGAAGCTGAATGGAAACCCAACAAGGTGAGCAGGACCGTGACTCTGAAGTGGTTCATCCGCAATGACGACCAGCTCACTAAACATTATCCTGCTTGTGACATGGCTGATACTTATAAAATCAATCATTTGAAGAAAAACAAATACTGGGTCAGACAAGGAATGTGTGTACAGCTGCTCAAAGCTGCGGGCGGCGTCCGACAGAGCAAAACCGTTGCACTGACGGACCGTGGCGCACGGAGTATGTGGAAATTGGGAGAAAGGAAATGAAGTTACACATTTTTTAATTTCCTACCTTTGGTAGATCATATTTCTTTTTCCAAAAGAAATATGATCTGACTCTTTTGAAATATGTTGTTCAGTCTTTAGCAGCTAAAATGGAATATCCAAAATTGGCTCTCAAATACAATTCATCCACATTTTACTTACAGCGGCGGTTTGAAAAGAGCTGTTGTGCTTTTACATTTGTATTCACATTTCTTCCCTGTCCTGAAATGTTCAGAGTGATCGTGTCTGCAGAGTTTGAATTCCCTTCATTTGCTCATCTGAAGAGTTTAAGATGATCTCTTTTTTCCCATTATAAGAAACTGATCAGGAAATTACATCTTTAGAGCTTTGAACGGAGGAGTTGAATTAATCTAAGCCCTTCCACACATAGGGGGCAAACCTTTCAAAGTCCCATCCTATGCCTCCGCTCTGCATACTGATCTGAAACTTTCTGCAAACTTCTGAATGACATTCATGAGGTCAGATTTGGTTTTTCGTTGCTACCAGGCTTGAAGGTGGTGAGAAGCACCTCGGCCCTGCTGTTTGTTTACATCATTAAAGATGCATGAAAAGCTTTTAGCATCTTATGCTCAGAGCTTTTCGCAGCACCGTGAGGCTGCATCATCTCCCCTCTCTTCTCTTTACCCTGAACACGAACAGCTGTACCTCCAGTCATCCCTTTGCAAGTCTTTAGAAGTTTGCAGACGAATCCTCTCCCCCCCCCATTGGGATTGTTCTTTGGTCGGGCTGAGTCGGCCTATAGGACAAAACCTCTGGTGACCTGCATACGACATATCAAGGCCAATACCTTTAAAACCTGGAGTTCCCTAATAACATCTGTTTAAAGTGAGAGTACTGGACGATGGTTGGTATTATGAGGTGGAAGGATGAATCTAGCATGCAGGCTCGGTGTTCAGATAAATAACATGTTTGGCCTTGTCCCCTGCATACAGAGATCTCCTCAAATTCTCTGAGATATGTCTGATAGATGATGAAATCCACAGATTTCCTCCATTTTTAGGTTAAATTAGTCTTTCGCAGAGAGGGGATACATGTTAACATATACGCTGATTAAAAATATGTAATAATGCCGGCTTTAACGTTATCAAAAATAGCAAGTGTTTCCAGGATGTAACTCAAAACCTTTGTTGTACTTACTCTCTGATGTGCGTCGCTTTGGATGAAAGCCTGAATGAATGAATTGTAGAAAAATATTCGTATTTGAACCCAGGGAAAGCATCACCATGTGGGGCTCAAAATGCACACCCGTGCTTACTTAATCCAGGAAACACAAAATTGAATTCAGATCATTAATGACTTTCCAAAGTAAGCAACAGGATTTAATTAAAGTCTGCACATAGAGCTCAAAGTCCAAATGAATCAAAGTAAATGTCAATGAAAGATTTCCAGCAGAGAATTTAATATTTGATGCATCTGGGACAGGCCGGAAATAATGAGCTAATCCTGTTATGAGGTTCTGAAAGTTGTGTCTCACCTTATTGATGTTTCAGATATGATACCTCCGCATCTAATGAAACCACTGCTATGACTCTACTTTATAAACCAATATAACCACTGCTATGACCCTGGGGAGCAGGCCGTGCATGAATGAGGATGCCAGTGGTTGTGAGGATGACACAGTCCGAAGGTGGAGGCTGATCGTCAGGGACCTCGGCTGGTAGTAGTGCCAGATCACCTTGCTGAAATTTGGGCGAGCTCCGTCTACTTGAGAGCCTGGCTTCTGCTGCCAGGACAAGGCCTCCTGGGCTTCTGGCACCGAAGGGGGGAGGGGTCCATAGCAGCAGGCCATCCTCACCAACAATCCAGAGGAACCTACAAGACCTGAGAGCTCAGGAGCTCCTAGGAAAATATGATGTTAGTAACTAAGATGTATAGATAGCGACATGTAGTAATATGATGTGAATGCACAGAGAGAGAGAGGGAGAGAGAGATAGGAGCTCAAGGTGCCAGGTCCCCCGGTAGTCTAAGCCTATAGCAGCATAACTAGGATATATAACCACAGCTATGACCCTGCTTGGTAAAACAATACACATATTATCTTTACAAAGCGGGGACTTGTTGACATTCTCCTGAAAGCTGTAAGGAATAACTCAAGTATTACAAATTCTCTGGCCCTGGAGAAAAGGAGAGTAAGATCACAAAAGGCAGATTAGACAATGGAGCCAGTAGTGATGAGAGTGAAATCTTTATGAATGGTGCAAGGACGTTTCCCTTTCAAGGTCCTGCAAACATCAAACTGACATTTCAGTACCAACAGATATTAGTGATTCAAGATTGACTCTACTGAGAAACATTTCAGAACAGTCGTCGGATCAAAAGCTTGAGTTTTACTTGTCCAAAAGGATCTGGATAAGCCACATGGATTGTGAAACAGCTCTTTCAAATGAGAAAGGTCATGGCACGCTTTGTGATGAAGGCAAAGCTGGAAACAAAGAAAGACATGTCTCTCTGCACTGGTAAGGATGATCTCTACCAGCAGACTAAACAAGATCACGCTGTGTTACTTGATTTGGTGTTTTTTGTTTTGTTCAGATCCAGCGGTAAAGCAAATTACACAAAGGTCCATTTGGAATTGACATTCAAATGTTTATTTACAGGTTTAGAAAGTCTTTGGAAACAGTTTGGACGTTGCCCCCAAAAATTATTTATTACTCCGCTGCTCGAGCGTTTGCCAGTACGTTTAAATCGGAGCACAATGAATCGGTGGACATGTTATGCCACAAATCTTTCCATTGGATAGATCCTTTGTGGCCCAGGAGTAGAGCTCATTTGTCGGCTGCATTGTAAGGAGCCTCCAAATGAAACAGCCTTCAACGTGCTGCTGTGACATAATTGGTCTTCAGATGCGCCTTCTGAAGGATGTAGCCCCTAAACTCGGACATATACAGTAAAGCCACAGTCTACACCATGTGTGCAGAATAGAGAGAAATACAACGGCAGTGTGTATGGATGCACAAGAACCTTATTAAGTCAATGAAAAGATTCTGCAAGTTATAATAAAGCTGCACAGAGACTTGAGTCAACACAGTTTGGCCAAAAAAACAGAACCATAGAAGAAATGACATCCGCTGTAATCTGACATCCCTACATCTGTGCAACATACTTATCCTTACACATCCTACTGTGTTAAAACACAACACGAGCCTTTTCAAAGGCTCCACAAAGCTGAAAGTCTTGTTTCTCTCTTCCTATCATCGATGAAAAATAGGATATTTCTTGTTCAAACCCATTCAGCTGCATCCAGAATTTCCATGAATATGAAGAGTAGACAAACAGAACGAACGCTCAAATATGAATTCTATCACGTAACAATTGCATGCATGCTAATACCACCTTTGATAAATATTAAACAAAGGCAAAACATTGTTCCACATCCGCGGGGCTCAACTGAAAGGTCCTGAGATCTAATTAACACAAAATGAGTCTGTTTGATTGTAAGCCGAAAATGAACAGGGAGATAAAAGAGCTGATGTCACGGGTTAAAGCTGCACGGCGCTGGAAGGTGTCACAACAGCCTTTTCTAAGGTGTTTAAATGAGGCACATGGACAAAAAACTGCTGAGAGGCTTTGTGTTTGGAGAAATCGCAAGGCTTAAAAGTTCAATATGTAAGATATCTACTGAATGAGATGATAAAGTGACCTTACTCTATGATCAGACATTAAGGAAACATGCTATGTTGAAGTGCTGGCTTCTCTGACAACAATGCAGCAGCCAGTATGTCCTCCTTCTAACTTTAGATTCTGGTCCTGAATGGTCTGGATTTGTTTGGACCAGAGAAGGTAGGCGGTTTTAAGGCGCCCCTACACGGCCGTTTTGGACGCCCCTCGGTTTGCCAGATATGAGAGCAGTTATCAGGTCAAACCAACAGGTGTTGCAGCGATGGAAGCGGGCAAGAGAACTGGTTCAGATAGAAGTGATTGTACCCGACCTAAAAAGCCTCTGCATGTTTCTAATAAGCTCCACGAGCAGAAACGTGCTCAAACTAGGATCAATATTGGAGATGCTTTTGAAAAATGGACAGAGGTTAGAACGCAGAAAGGTTTACAGACCGATGCAGAGCTGGATAAACACTGAAGCTTCGGTGTCCACCACATGGTGACCTGCGTGAGCATCCACTCTAGAGAGGAGGGGGCGGGGGGAGACAGCCCTCTACAATGTTTAGAATTTGGACTGCAGTACCCATTTTAAACACTAGGTGTCAGAGTTACAGATTGCTCCTTTAATTAGAAATAAATTCCCAAAATGTATGTGTCAGTAGTTGTAGTTTCAGTGGATCAGTGGACATACAAACATACTTGGAAGCTTTCTAAGATGTGTAACTGCACTCTAACATAATTGCTGTTTATGTTCCGTGTATCGTGAATGCAGCAACATCCTCTGCAGATCTGCAAGAATTTCACCCTTTGAAGAACACCATTGACATGATACAAGAAGCAGAAGTACCAATTAAAAACAAGTCCTGAACCCATCGAAGATTGCTTGTGTCAAATGTTTGAGTTCCAGCATTCAGCCCTCAAAAACACATCTCTCTAGTGATGTGACATAATTACATCTCGACTAACAACTGCATTAATGAACATTTCCCTCTCGGAGACTCTTCTTTAATAAACAAGCAGCGTCCTTAATCTTTAGCTGTATGAGCTCTGTGGACTCCTCGGGGGGTTTGAAGGTGCGTTTAATTGCATGTTTGTGTCTGTCGATGCTCAGGTAATCACACATAATGTTGCCTCCTCCTTCTCTTAATCGCCCTGCTAATGAACAAATTAGAGGAATATGTAAAAAGTTCAAGGACAAAATTAGATGTTGAATAATCATGCCTCCTCTTTCAAACCTGGAGCCCTCTGTAGCAGTATACGTAGGCTATTTAACCTTTTTAGTGAAGCAAAAATGAAAAAGGCACTGAAATGTCCCTGCAGTTTAAAAGTGGAGTAAGGCTTTAAGAGGAAAAGAGGAACTGCTGTTTCTGTGCAAAGCTGACCAAACAGAGGGTCATTTTTTTGTATATTTTCATCTCTCATTCCCTTTAAGAGCCAGGTGCACCTGCAGGATGGCAGGTTCCATTCTTAATCTTAGAGAGACCCAACTATAGTCGGCTCATTTACCTTCTCTTTGCTGTGCTCCTGAAGACACAGAACACACACAGGACGCTGGAGGAAAGATGCTGATGGTGGACTGAAGTGATATTCTGCTGGAGCATTCCTACAACATCAGAAAACGATCAGATGCTGTGAACATTTCAAAATGAGGAATTCATTATTAAAATCTCCAGACATGCCGACAAGATAGTATCAGCATCAGAGGAATTTGACTTTGTGTTTGGTGCAAATCAACTAACAAAGGAAATATTACAACAGCAGAGCTCCTGCTGACAACTTAAATAGAATAAGATGAAAATATAAAAGCAATTAGAAAATATATTATAGATCATAAAAAAATGGGGGCGGCAGTAGCTCATACTGTAGGGACTTGGGTTGGGAACCAGAGGTCACCGGTTGAAGTCCCGATGTGGACCATAATATGGAAGTAGGTCTGGTAGCTGGAGAGGTGCAAGGGTACTTCCTGAGTACTGTCGATGTGCCCTTGAGCAACCGCTCTGCTGCGCCCCCTGTGTAGCAGCCCCACTCTGACATCTCTCCACTAATGCATGTCCACAGGTCGTGTTTGTGCATGTGTGTACTGCATTTCAAAATTCAAAATCAAAATCAAATCAAAAATATGCGATGGAGGAGCTGTGCAGGTATGTTCAAGATTTGTAGTCCAACACAGAGTGCAGTAGAAACAGAAAATATGAAGTTCAGTGTGAGTTAATGTAACGCATAGATTCAGCCTTCACATTACTGTAATGTTCTCTCACTGTGGGGCTGGATGAGAGTCTGTGTATGTCGGGGGAGGGGGGAGGGCAGGGACATTATTGATGAGGCTGACAGCAGAGGGGAAGTTTTGGTCCTGATAGACCGCAGACGTAAAAATGACACCTGTGTAAGGTGGGAAAGACGTCTGCGCTGGGTGTAAAATTGGGCCCACAGTGTCATGCATTCTCACCTGGCTGTACAGACTGAGGTTGCATCGCTAAAGATCCGACCTGTATCGCATTTGGGACCACGTGAATGTGAATCTGATCTCAGTAATGTATGAGCAAAAAAAAAAAGTGTCACTGACTCCTGTAGAGTAAACAAAGTCAAAGTAAAGTCAAAGAGCTGATTTCTCTGCCACTGCTAGAGGGAAAAGAAATCAGTGTGTGCGTTTGTGTGAATGCCTTTAGATTACATGCTGATGAGCTGCATGGCACTTTGCATTGCAGCTTCTGCAATCAGTGTTAACGTGTGTGTTAAAGGGTTAATGCTGACATGTTTAAGAAGCCCTTTGGATTGCTTGAATAGAAAAGTGCTGTATGATTGCAGTCCATTAACCATCTTCAGTACAATTATAAAGCTTTTTGTACGTCATCACTATCCACCTCTAGCATCGTTTGAATGCTAAAGTGACACTTGATAAAGGTTCAGTTTTTCTTTGTCTGTACAGTATGTAAGTGTTGAGAAAGCGTGGAGAGTTTCCCTCAGAGGAAACGTGTTTCTGAACACGCTGAAGATCCTACTGTCATCATGGTTTCTGTGCGTCACGGTGCACAAAGAAAGGCAACATCTCTCCTGAGTGTGCGTCTCCTTTCGCTGGGTAAGACCCGCATAGAGAATTAATTTTATGAATTAGAGATTTCCTTTTAAAAGAAACACCTCATTGATTTACACTCATTCACAATTTTGACCTCCTCCAACAGCAGGACCCCCAGGATCCCCTAACCTGCTCTTTTAACCCTCCTTGTTTTAGATTCAGACGTGATTCTTTATCGATTGTGGCTCCAAACAGTGAATCATGTCACCTCCCAAATATAGGCCATGTGTGCTACAGTTTTAAGGAAGGAAGATGTGTAAAGGTCACATGTTCTCCTCCTCTTCAACACGTTTAAATAAGTCTCTGAGCTCCCCAAAACATGTCTGTGAAGTTTCTTTCATTTATACAAACTAAAGATGATATTATCAAGTATTTGAGTCATCAGAGACAATAATTTGTTTATTCTGCCCATTTATTCAAATACTTACGAGTTAACTGACCGCTGTCGTGTCATTTAAAGAGGACATATGATCCTCCTTTTCCACCTTTTCAAACAGTCCCCTGTGGTCTAAATGAAACATCTGTGCTGTGCTTTGGTCAAAATATAACATGAATCAAGCACCAGAGGAGGTTTGTGACCCTGTAGAAACCAGCTCTCTCAGAACGCTCCGTTTTGGTGTGTGTGTCTCTTTAAATGCAATGAGCCCCCCCTGAGTTTACCCAGTAGACATCACTCCTTCGCTAGCGAGAATAAAAATGGCAGACCTGTGCAGAAGTTCTGCTCTAGGCTGGGGGTGAAGTCCATGGGTTGAGATACCAGGGGAGGGGAGGGGATTTTGTTTTACCAGAATCCCACTGTGACATCGCAAGGAGAGCACATTTGAAACGGAGCATTTTTCTCTGTGTTGTAAGACTTATGCAGACCACAAACAAAGGACTGGATGGATTTATTTCACATTTTGTGGGTTGGTAGACACTCAGGTTACAGGAATATATGTTCAAAAACACTGTGAAAGCCGATTTTACACAATATGTCCCCTTTAACAGACTTTTGTGTAAAAATGACGACCTCACATCAACACACCTGCGACTGAAAGACATAAAAAAAAAAATCCAAGCCGTTATCATGAGACTTATTTTTGAAGGACAGCTGCAGGGTTTGCTTTGCAGAACTCTCATACACACAGGTGGGAGTTTTAATAAAACACTCGAGCTGTCACTGTGATAAAGTCAGGGAGTATAGTGTTATCTCTATTTGCTCTGAGACGGGGATCAGATATTTAATAACAAGCAGGATGTACACGAGGATGTTTGTGATAAAAGCAGGAAAAGCTCATCTGTTTGTTCTTGTTATCAGAAGGGACATGTTGTTAATCAGTGGGCGTTTACATATGATAATAAATAAATGTTATGTACATGTAAGGGTTGCTATCAGACAAGTGGAAGGTTTAATGATTTTGATGGATGAGGGAAAGTGTTGGGAGCATGCCAGCGTCCTGTTACGTCTCTGTTAAAAGCCTAACATTGGACAAGCTCTTCTTCTGCCCATAATAATACACACCAACAAGCCTGAATGTGGACTAAAATGAATGTTTGATTGCAACACAGTAGAAACACTTTGATATGATTGAAATCAAATGAATTTTAGCATAAAGCTGAATGTGTTCTAGGGTCGCCACAGTTTGTGAAGTCAATGTGGGGTCACGAGCCAACAAAAGGTTGGGAACTTTGGACCTGGTGTGTCTAACATGCTGTAGATTACTTAACAAAACTGTAGAAGTACTCCATCCAGCTATACGTCCAACCTCACACCACAGATCTCTTTTCTAACAGACAGCATGAATTGTTAATGGAAAGACGGGCAGAGAGAGAGTGAGAGCTGCCTTATACCGAGTCTCCCACTTCCTGATTGACCAGTGAAGCCTGGCTGAACAGGCTGCAATCAACAACCTCATCAGCACCTACTGTACAGGGAAACAGGAGAAGGAAGTGAGACACAGGATATTCTGAGACCCCCTGCCTGACATGGAACATGTCCAGTTCAAGAAAGATGAACATCAACGATTTTACAGGGACATAATGTAGGTTGTACGAGTTGGTTAGAAACTTTAAATTATATGATGTTAGCTCGGCCGGGCATGGGGACAGACATTGGTGATAACAAACCTAATAACTTTTAGTTAATTTGGACAAACATCTTCTTTTCTGTGCGAGTGTTAAATTACAATCTGGTGTTTTTGGCGGTTACTCTGCAAAGTGGAAACAAAGTGGCTCAGTGCAAGTGATCATCTTCACCCATGGACATTAAATTGACTTATTCGGCTGATCCGCATTCTAAAACTCCCATATATTATCACAACGCTGGATACCCATACTAAACGTGGGCTAAGTTTCAGATCATGAGGTAAACATATGTTGGTGTAATCCCAGGATGAGTCTGCAGAGGGCGCTAAACAGCTTGTTCTGCAAATCACACCGTAGTTCCCCGATAGGAAACCAAGAATTTCAGGAGACGGCTTCAACCCTCCATGTAAGCCGGTGAGAGGTCTCATATTGGCTCTCTTCTCTGAAGCACTGTGGAGCAGCACTTCCATAGCAGCCCTACAGCGTTGTGACCTCAGAACACTTCCAGTGAGCTGACCAATCAGAAGAGAGTGGGCACATTAGGAAGGGCAAGCAGAGGCTGAAATAAGGATTTTTACTGACAGCAGTGAAAGATAAATAAGGAGTTTCCTGAGCTGCAAATCATGCAAAGCTCCTCTTTAGGTTTCACAGACTGACAACATGAAAGGTGAAATATGGGATTGTTAAGCCTCCCCTCGTTGATGTTGTTTGAATCTAAAGCGCAGAAAGAAAGTTGTAAGAAAGTTTCAGTAGTAAGAAAGCTGTGAGTGATGTCCTCTCTGCAAGTCTCTGCAGCAGCAACAGTTTGCTAATGTCACGGTCTGTGTCTCTGTACACTGTTAGTTTTTATAGTTTCATAGCCCCATTCTATGCATATATTGCAAAAATATCTCAAACTTTTTGTTCCATCACACACTGTGCAAATGCATTAAATGTCACTAGCTGCTGGGGAAATTAACAAAAGCATTTAAACACAGTGCAGTGCAGACGTGTAGCAGGGCGGAAGTGCGGTGTCTTAATGTAGCAGGGGATCAATAACGCCACAGTCAGGCTCGGAAGCTGATCATTGGCGAGGGAAGTGAGTCATCATGCAGTTTCCTGTGGTGTCTAATAACTCGTTCCCCCGTTCATTGCTCACCAGGTTTTCCTCTTTTGTTATGACTTAGAGCCACCGATCAGCAGGTGCCAGTGATTATGAATCATGAATACGTGGGTCTGACTCAGCCAAGGGGGCACAGTGTGAAACTTTTTCGGTCTAAAACCAGTTGCAGATCATTGTTTGAAATGTCAGAGACTTCCAGCTGCTTGTGTTCTGCTCCCAAACCCCAAATCCTACCTACCCGCTGTACAGCAACAGAAATAGAGCTGCAGTCTGCTTCACGATATCATCAAGAAATACCTCTCCAGTGAGGAGTTTTATGCACTATTCTCCCTCTCTCTCTCTCACATATAAACACAAACACAGAGCAACATTAGCTCCTTGTTGCTGTCTGCATCCTTATCAAAAACTTTGATTCCTGCACATTTTTGTTTGGATTTGTTTTTGTTATGTTCTCTCCTTCTCTTCCTGCAACTGAACCTCACACCTGCAGGATACCACCACGAGAGCCTCGTCTTCCTCCTCTTTCTAATTGATTTCTTTGGGCAAACTGCACATACAATTAAATAAGATTCACATGTGTATTTTTGATGCACGCAAATACTTCTAGTTTTTAATGAATGTAATAGTAAGCCACATATATGCTTATGTAAAAGTGTGTTTTTGAGTCTCCTGAGTATAAATCTATCTTTATTCAAAATATTTGTGAACACTCATAAAGTGAAATGTCTGATGTTTTTTTAGACTGTATTTGCTAAATAGTTTCATAAATGGTAAATGGACTTGAGCTTGTAGAGTCCTTTTCTAGTCTTCTGACTACTCAAAGTGCTTTCACACCGCAGGTCACACCTACACATTCACACACTGATGGTAGAGGCTGCTGTGTAAAGAGACCATCAGAAATAACTAATCCCATTCATACGCCACTGACGAAGCAGCGGGAGCAATTTGGGATTAAGTGTCTTGCCCAAGGACAGATCGGACATGTGGCTGCAGGAGCTGGAGATCGAACCCCAGATCTTCCGGTTAGGAGACGACCGACTCTACCAACTGAGCCACAGCCCCTAAGACTAAGTTGTGGGTGGCTGTGGCTCAGTTGAGTCGTCGTCTCTCGGCCGAAAAGTCGAGGGTTTGATCCCCAGCTCCTGCTGCATCATGTGCAATGTGTTATTGGGCAAGACACTTAACCCCAAGTTGCTCCCGCTGCTTTGTCGGCAGCATATGAAAGTGTATGAATGAGACAGAGTACATATTTGCTGTGACATTGTGATTGTGATGCTCTCAGATATGAAGTCATCCCAGTGTGACTCCTCCACCAACTGAGCCCCAGTCACCCCTCCATAGATTCTCAAATTAAAGGTCCAAGCTCTTCAGTAAAGCCTCACTGGTTAAAGCAAACCCTCTGTTGACCCTCTCTTTCGGACTTGACAGGGAGTGCCTATGTACTTTACAAACTTTATTCGGCTTACTGCAACAAAAAGGAATGAAAAGCATCCAGAGGTCGTGTGTGAAACACGCACAAGTCTGTTGTATAAATGAGGAAAACACATTTGACTCCCAATCTATCTCATTTGTCAGGGTGAGACCTGTTTAAACCAGAGATGCACCGATGCACAGCGGGGAATAATGTGGCATGAATTGATGTCTGCAGACGATGCTAATCTGATGTGTTGCATCAATTTAATGCTGACATCTAGGACACCTAACTATCGAATCAAAATCCTCTTCTCTGAATCAGTAAAGGAAGTCACCTGTTGGAAGAAACTCTGATCTGTATTCGTGGTCAAACACGAGAGAAAATGTCGGCATTGTAGGAGTCATGAAGAACATCGGTATCAATATCAGCAATCGGCTCAATCGTTATTTTCACCATCGGTATCGGCTCTGATTTTCACAATCAGTGCATCTCTAATTTAAACCTATTCAGGATAGACGAGGAGAGACGAGTAAATTAACATATTGCGGTATTGAATTTTTGAACTATGAACTCTACAGGGCGATAGGCTGATCCGTGAGCGGCAGCAAGATCCCCCCCCCAGAGGAGTCCAGACAACTGGTGGTGGAGGTGTCAGCTGATGATGTCGTCAGAGGCTAAAATGACGAAGCTGATTGAACTGTGATGACTGGGGTTAACCTGATGATCGCATATAATGTGATCTGAGGCTGATGGGATGAAGAAGGTGATGAAATTGGGAAGACTTGATGTTGATTGGGAGGTGGAGGGTCGCACGTAACGATGGCAAGAATGAACTGGTGGAAGAGAAAGCAACATTTCCATCGATAGAGCTACATTCAAATCTGGCACCAAAAAGATCGACATAGCTTCTATTCGAAGACGTTACGTATCTTTGTGACATTAATGTTTGTTATGTTGTGTTGACGTTGTGACTCATGCCTAGCTACACTGTCCCCCTCTCTGGGGGTGTATCTGCTCATATATCAGTATTAAAAGGGGAAGTGGTTTGACCTTTTCCTCTTTATGAACTCAAATCAAATCTATACATGAGATGGATGAGATGTGGAAGAGCATCTGGTTCTGTGTGTGTGCTTGTGTATGTATCCAGCGCTGCAATGTACCCACCAACTTCTGCTTTTTTAACGTATGAGTGCAATGCAAAGAGACGAGGTGGATATATGGGGACTGTATATGGCTGCTATAAACAGACATGCTAACGTCTCAGCTGCAGGAACATCATAAACTCTGTTTTTATTCCACATGCAGTCAGTGCCATAAATACAGACGTGGCCTTTAGATAAAGGAGAAAAGTACGAATAAATAAATCTTCACTCTAAAGGCAGAAGTAGATCTGACTCTGGAGTTTTAGAACTGGTCCCATTCTGGCACTTTAAACGTCGATGTCTAACATTTAAAGGGGACATATTGTGAAAAATCCACTGAGTGTCTACCGACCCACAAAATGTGAAACAACCCCATCCAGTTCTTTGTTTGTGGTCTGCATGAGTCTTACAACACAGAGAAAAATGCTCCGTTTCAAATTTGCTCTCCTTGTGATGTCACAGTGGGATTCTGGTAAAAAAAATCCCCCTCCCCTCCCCTGGTATCTCCACCCATGGGCTCTACCCCCAGCCTAGAGCAAAACTTTTGCGCAGGTCTAACGTTTTTATTCTCGCTACAGAGGAGTGATGTCTACTGGGAAAACTCAGGGGGGGCTCATTGCATTTAAAGAGACACACACACCAAAACGGAGCGTTCTGAGAGAGCTGGTTTCTACAGGGTCACAAACCTCCTCTGCTGCTTGATTCATGTTATATTTTGACCAAAGCACAGCACAGATGTTTCATTTAGACCACAGGAGACTGTTTGAAAAGGTGGAAAAGGGGGGATAATATGTCCTCTTTAACTAAATCGAGAGCACATTTTTAAACCGTAAACTGACTGTTTTAAACTGCAAAGATAATCTGGGCCAATCTGAGCATTTTACATGCTATCTGGATCATAAATGCACCTTCATTTATCACCTTTCACACCTCACCTCTCGTCAGAAATGTAATCATTTTAATAGCAAAATGGACACACAGTTTTGCTGGGCGTTGACGGCTCTGCTCATAAGGATGCTCGCTGGGTTGGCTGAGCAGCATGCTGCAGCTTTCCAGGGAGTGCAGTGCTTCAACTATATCCAATCCAATGCTTCATTAATTTTCTCTTTTCAGTGTGATCACTTGGAGCTTCACACTACATTACATCATATCAGGCTCTGACGGATAAAGATCTATAGACAGAGACTTAAAGTTTACGCCACTTCAAGAGTATTAATGGGTTATTTTGACAATACATCTAATAAGATATTCATGTAGAACACATTTACAGAAGCTGCACTGTGTCTCTCCTGCAGGAAACAGAGCAGGAGGCTGGTGAATAATAACAGAGGAGGGACTCGTCAGCCCTGAGCCCTGAGCGCTGCAGTGGCAGCACCGCATGGCTTCTCCATATCCAACTGTACACCGTGTCTTCCCTCCGGGGCCGACGACCCACGCAGACAGCAGAGGTTGTACACTGAGTTAATAAAACATGGTGGAGAAAAGGAAAAGGCCTCAGAAAGTGATCTGAGAGGGCTTCCTTCTTTCATCTGGGAGAAGAACTCGGAAGGTAAAGCGCTCACTTTTAACCTGACTTCAGTCTTTAATTCAGTTTGGAAACTTTTCAGGAGTCTCTGTCTCTCTGTGTGTTCTGCTCGAGTCCTCGGAGTTAGACTTACATTATTAAAGCAAATCAATTAGCATGTCTGCCTCTGGTGGATCACAGTTATGTAACTGCAGCTGCTGTATCGAGTTTGTTTTTATTTCTGATGCTCATTAAAACTTTAATCGTTTGGTGGGTAAGTAGTTACAACATGAAGGAGCAAGATAATGTGGAGAAACAGAGCACGTCCAACATCAAAAGTGCGATCAACAGAGGTGAGTAAAGTAGGGCTGACAAATGATAAGACGTTTATTAATTGCGATTTATCGCTTAATTTTAATAGTTAAAGACAGGGTTGGTAATTTTCTTAAACTAGCATGACTTTGAAAGTAGCATTCCCTCAGTGCTCCGTCTGCACCTACCCCCTCCCCTCTGTGCTACCTCTAAAGCCACGCCCCTCACTTACACGCACGCCGTAGCTCCAGAAGAGGACCTCAGCTCATCTCTTGCATTGTGTAGAAACTACGTCGTCTCATGTCTCATTCAGCGGTAAGTAAACTCATATAAACGATGTCACTGGGATGAGTTTTGAGTGTGGGCTTGTGCACGCAAGAGGTAGAGAACGAGCAGGGAGACAGGGAGGTGTGATTGGTTCATCAGATTGGTACCTCGTGGCAGACATTGGTCGAAGTTTTTACAGACGTACAACTGCTAAAGATAATGGATTTTCTTTGTTCCTTTTTCAGAGCACATGAGTTATTAATTTCTGTCAGGACCTAAAGGCACTTTCAACCACATTTTTAAAAAGTGGATCTGGAGAAAATATTATTGGGTGAATCCTTTAGGGATGATTTGGTCTGAACTGATATTTTGTGCCAATCCTTCCAATACTGGTTGAGATCCTTGAGGTTGAGGTTAAATCATTATTAAAAACTCCCATTCACTCTCTCAGGCGTCGGCTTCGATTTCATTCATAGTGATGTTGGTGTCAATGATGATGTTTTCAGTTCACCTTAACCTGATTAAAACAAGAAATGTATGTTAAAGAACTATTCACCAGCTGGAATAATATCCCCTCTGACATTCTGAGAAGTGTCT